>ML675649.1:38648613-38751576 GCA_007922155.1 Mesoclemmys tuberculata | reverse complement strand
GAGAGGTCGGACTTGTCCAGCTGGCTCCAGAAGCGGGCCAGGCAGCACACCCGGCTGATGCAGGGCCACGCCATGCGGATGGATGGATGGATGGAGGCGGCCCCGGCTCAGCCCCCCGCCGAGCTGCCGCGCCGCGCCGCGCACGGTGAGCTGCGGAGCTGGGCCGGCCCGGCCCGCCCCTTCGTGTCCTCTCCCCGCCGGCAGCCCGCGCACGTGACTCTGCCGGCCGGGCGCCGTAACGCAGCTGCGAGACAGCCGCGCTCCGCCGAGCCTCCCCTTCCCGCGGCGTCCGGGGGCGAGCGAGAACGTCCCGCACTCTCGGGCGCTGCCGGAGCGCCGCCTCCGACTGCGCCCCCCACCCCGCAAAAAGAATCCCGCACGTTCCAACAGCGATTTTAATCAAACGGTGCACCCCCTTCCACCGCTCTGCCCTAGCGCTCCGTGGGCAGTGCACTGCAACCCCCCCAGACCTCAGTTCAACGAGGAACAGGTCCATCCGTCCTCATGAACTAGTACGGCTTCCCCACAGTTCACGGTGGGTCTAATCATAGGTGGTTACAATGTGATAGGCTGTATAAATATGACATGCATGAAAAATAAACAGCAACTGGGCATACAGTGAAAGCCATTTCTTGTTAATCCAGGTTGACATGGTACACTATAAAAGAACCCCTTCCATCATACAGCTCACTAGGATTATAAAAATAATAAAGCCCTTAGCCCATTACTTTTTTCTTTCATCTTTAGAGGGCCTTCTAACCCTTTCTAATTTACAATGTGTTGCAGTAAAATATTTAATGAAGAAATACTGTAAGAATAGATTCTTATTCATAGTATACATAGTTTGTGTGCCCTTTTCTTTTTATACTTGCCTACCAACCAAATCCAAACCCTCATTTCATACGTTGTATGCAGCAATTTACATTCACGGCTTGCTAGTAACTGTAAATTACACATTTCTTTGAACATTTAGAGACAGACAAAAACATTCCTGATGGAATTACAGGGATGTAATTTGGTCTTTAGAAGTTATCTTATGTAGTTAGTGGCTGTAGGCCAAAATGTCATGCTACAATTGGGTACAGAATCTTTTGTAATGATATATTTAATCATTGTAGTTCACCACACTATCAAATACAGAGCTGTAAAATTCTGACACTTATAAGGCTAGGTTTCCGTATGTATGTACTGTAAAATCATATTTAAAGGCTAACCGGACAGGAACCTCATTTTAAGAAGCAATAATCAAGTTCTAAATGGATATCTGAAGACGTCAAATCAGTGATGCACAGGTGTGCAGTGAAACTTTAGAAATATAAGATTTACTGTATCTGATGAACATCTGTTTATTTAATATTTATATTACAATAGCACCTTAAGGCTGCAATTAAGACTGAGGCTAGACTGTGCTAGGCACTACACAAATATAGAGCTGGACACCATCAAGTCTAGTATTGTGTGTCTCCCTCTCAAAATGCAAATAAGCACAGAGGAATGCATTCCTGAGGCCTGTGGTCCCCAAATTGTAGGGCATACCCCTCTGGGGGTGGGGACACAGAGGAACATTCAGGGTAGCATAGCAGGTCCCAGGCCAGCCCCCACAGGGCAGTGGGGGAAGGATGAAGCACCACCCAGCCCCACTCTGTCCTCAGCCCTACCCCAGCCACAGACCAAGTAAGGGTGGGGGCACAGACCAAAAAACTTCAGGGACTACTGCCTGAAGCAATCTTCTCTTTTTTTTTAAGGCCCAGCTTGACAAAGCCCTGCCTGGGATGGTTTAGTTAGGGCTGGTCCTGATTTGAACAGGGGCTGGACTAGACTCTCACTCTACAGAGTGAAATTTGGGCCAAGATTTCAGTGATTCTGATTGCCTCAATTTTAGTCACCCAACTTAACAGTACTTTAAAGAAGCCTGATAGAAGAAAGTGTTATGTACCCTCCTTCTGAAAAATCAGGTCCCTGGGAGGCAGTTCAAGTTAGGTACCCAAAAATGGAATCAACCAAAATCACTAGTCCTATCTGCAAATCTGGTCCCATTACCCCAGTATATGTATAAATACAAATACTATTGGTCATAAAACACTTCATACAGATGAATTGACATCACAATATATACAATGCATATTACTAATGAACTACCTGCTTCTAGGTCTAGAACTAGTACTTTTTATTTTGTGGGTAGTGACTTTAAAAATAAATAGCATCTGGGTCAAATGCAGAGTACTTTAGCCTGAGAAAGGTATTTTACAATAATGATGAGGAAAACAGGACATCCATTTTCTCTCTTCTTTTCACTGGCG
The DNA here is from genome assembly GCA_007922155.1 of Mesoclemmys tuberculata. NCBI lineage: Eukaryota > Metazoa > Chordata > Testudines > Chelidae > Mesoclemmys > Mesoclemmys tuberculata. The sequence goes on along the minus strand of ML675649.1, from coordinate 38,749,276 downwards.
TACTACAAATGATACTCTGATCCCTATTTCTAGGCCTCACAGATTTATTCTTTCACACATTTTTTCTAACATCTCTGCCCTCATTGTGCCTGCCACTTCCTAGCACAGAGTTCAGCTTTGACTCTGTGCATCTCAGAGAGCACCTACACCATCAGCCAATGCTTTGAGCTGCTGCTCAGTGCTGAGACTGTCAGATGGAACTGGCACAAAGGGCATCACACAGACCACAGGAGAAGCCAGAAGAGGTTAGATTAGATTTAAAAGCTGACTGCATTTGGAAGCAATTCTCCATCATTGAAAAATGGCAAACACTGAGACTGTAAGGCAAATCAGACTGTGCAGCATCAGTTGTTGGGGGAGGAACAATATTTAAAACCCAATAAAAGTTTTATGATTTTAGTATTAATGACTTTTAAATTATTTTATTAAAGATACCAGCATGATCTCTTCAAACCTGTCACAGCCATGGCAGATTTTTTAAAAAGTGACAGTATACTTAAATTTTCTAAAAGCCCTTAACAAGGTTGTGATTAACCATGACTTTTTATAGTTCTTGCCAGTGTTTTAAGCATAACTCTCTACCAAACATTCCCATGAATATTGCATTTCATTTTTATTTGCACTAAGCCATTTTAGAAAAGAAAAAATCTTTCCTTTTGGCGCTTGAACTCAAAATATGCTATTTAAAAGGGGGGGGAGGGCTGAGTGTGACAGAGAGAGGGGAGGAGGAATATTTTCTCTGCCAGAATGGTAGTTTGCTTACATTAGTTAGTTGTCATAACTTTGGACCATTTCTTCACTTGGCTTAATCCAGTTTTGACTCATGTACTCCAATTTAAGAGTGTTTTTTGAAAACAGGATAATTCTGGTTTTGTATGACAGGATCTCAGACATTGAAGGGAGGCAGGAAGGGGCTGCTTGGCAAAATGAAAGTGATTGTGGACCTTGGTCAGCGGAAATTACTTTCATGCCACCTTAAATTGAAGGACCTCACAAGGCTTTTACAAGCATTAATGATTGACTCTGGACAGCCCCTGGGAGGTAGATAACTGTTATTTATCCCAATCTTACAGATGGTGAAACTTCACCACAGAAAGACCCAAACGTGACCACAGATTTTGGGTACCTAACTTGACACTATCACCTTGGTTTTCAGGAGTTGCAGTCAATGGGAGCTGTACATACTTCACCCTTCTGCTAATCAGGCCCAAGGTGGCTCAGTGCTTGTCTGCCTCATTCTTGTGAGTGAGGAGGGCATCAAAATAGAATGGAGAAGCAAGGCTAGTGATTAGAGCACAGAAAGAACAGGGTTCTATTCTCTGCTCTGCAAATGACTAAGGCCTGATTTTTTTTTTTAAGTGCTGGAACCCAAACCTCCACTTAAAGCTGTGGATGCTCAGTTCCTCTGAAAAGATCAAGTCCTTGTGGTATAAACTTAGGCATTACCGTTAACCCCTGCATAACTTATTTTCTGAGTCTATAAAATATAGTACAAGGCTAGGTTTGCATGAGTGTATGTCTTCATTAGATTGTATACATACCACTGCCCTGACACCATAGAGGGGTATATCACTATTGGCTGCAGCCTACAGCAGATACATAAAACTCTATCTAAAAAAACATAATAAAGAAATGGATGAGAGAAGGGAGTAAAGATGGAGTGGAGAGGAAAAGAAAGAAAGGGAGGTGATCAAGAGTGATGGAAAAGAATGAACAATGAAATAAAGAGGCTGAAAATCAAAGGAGCAGAACATGAAATGGGAGTGGGGGCCCATAAGGAAAAACCACTGCTGTCACAAGCCCACCACCTGAACTTCAGATACCAACTCACATAATAATAATCTTCAAATCAGACCTTGTTGTATTTTTTATCACAGGGTAAACGAACTGTATTTCGTAAAAGTCAACTCCAATGCAACTGGGGGTTAACAGCAGTATGCTGGTCAGGAATTGACATCAGTTTTATAGTCCACCTTTTATTACATTTGATGCTACTTAGTATCATCTTTAGTTTACCAACAGGAAACAGACATTACATATATTTTCTACACGGCTTCATTATAAAGTAAACGTGCAAATGTTATATATGCTTATCATAGTTACAAAGGAGACACTTTCATTCCAGTGTAACCCATCTAGTACAGATAGGTAACTGGCTTATTGGGGCCTCAATCCTGCAAGTTATTTCTCACAGGCAACTCTCTCTGCCCCACTGCAATCAATAGGGCTCCTGGCAGGGATGCACCTGGCATGGCTATAATTGCAGGATGGGGGCCTAGGTTAGTAATTTGCAAAACAAAAAACCCCCACACAGACCAGTAGTTTAGTGCCTCATACTATTTACATAATAGGAGCCTGTGAGGAGAAAAACAGTGCAGAAGTTTCTGCTGCAGTTTCACATTCTCACCTTCTCCATGCATAAGCTCTGAATCATAGATGACTATTTTAGAATCCTCAAAATAATGCTGAATGTAACTATCAAAGAGGAATTTTTTTTTTAAATGAATGCATGTCTCCTGTGATAACTCATGGCAAAAATATCCAAACTAACATTAAACAGGCCATTCTAATTAAATGCAACAGGACAAAGAAAGTTCTCTAATGTCAAATTCTAAAACCTTGATTTGGTGATGTCTTGGAGGTAGAAAGAACTGAAAGCTAGAGTATGTTGAATAAGAACCTGCCATCAGAGCACGAGCCACACTACTTTTACTAGGTGTGAATGCTACTGTACAACTAACATTTAAATGAAGGCCAATATTTTTAATAGAGTTTACAACCAGAAGGGACCATTAGATCGAGTCTGACCTCTTGTATATGATGGGACATTAAATTTCACCCACCCTTTGCCTGTTCTGAGCCAAATAACTTATTGGGCTAAAAACACAACTTCCAGAATGCCATCCAGTCTTGCACTGATGATATCAAGAGCTGGTGGATCTGCCTTTCCTTGGTGGTTTGAGGAAATGATTAATCACCATCACTGTTGAAAATTTGTGCCTAATTTCTAATTTGAATGTGCCAGGCTTCAGCTTCCAGCCACTTAACTGAAAATGTTTCTTCTTGTCAAATATATTTTTTTAAATCTGATGCACACCTTTACTTCATAAACCAATCAGATATAAACTTTTATTTTTTTAACTCTGTTCATTCTCTACTGAACTGCATTTATTTGCAAATGTAGTTTACATTAGAAACTACACATTCTAAGAGGTTTTCTGTGAAGTTGCAAAAAAAATTCCAGAACCAATTCATTTCCATGTCTTCAAGTAGCACACTATTTTCTGCATAAACAGGCTCTAAAATAAGAATCAGTGAGATCCTCCACCTCCTTTTCCTCGACTCTTAGACCTCAATTCATGCCAAGCCTTCACCAGTGGCTCTCTGTTCTTCCATATGAGTTCATGGCCATAAGTTACATACCACCTGAGAACAAAAACAACACCTTAACTGAAATTAGACAATATGAAACTAAAGTTAAGAATGAGAGAACACTGAAGGACAATAACTGGAATATTTTTAAACAGAATAATAGATGGGATAAGCCAGAAGAGGCAGTAACAGAAATGAACAGGGTAAATTTGGTAAGATTTTGGAAGAAAACACTGACAAATTTAGGTAACCTTTCTGGTTCCATTTACTCCCAACAATTTACATGGTTCTATATTCCCACCAGCCCTCAAGCAGTTGAACAGTAGTTAGCACCTCAAATGTCCATCTCCGGTAGCCAAAAAAATGCAACAAATACCACTCAAAAGAATATTAGAGCATATTACTTATGCCAATGCATACCAACTATATTGCCTCAGAGGTATTTCCTGATATGCAAATGAGCTAAAAAATCTTGCTCCATTTGAAGCAAACTGCCTCCTCTAGGTGAATGGGTGCACAAATAATTCATTGGAAGTAACTTCTCTGGATAACAGAGACATTTAAATAAACATCCATACCAGGGATTAGCAGAAAATTATGATGATGTTAGGGACCATGAAAAGGGCAGACTAAGAGCACTAGATGAAGCCAGTTCTACTATTGCATTTCAGTCGTGATTTGCAATAGCACTTTTGTACCAGCCCTCAGCTTCTGCTAAACAAACTGCCCATCACATCAATCTATGTAGTGCCTTGGAGATGTGGACAATTTTCAACAAGGGATTATGCACATAACACAATACTCATTTCACCTGTGACCTAATTAGAATACAAACCTAGGTCTTCAATGATGAAAGTGATTGAACTGATTATTTACAAGTTTAATGAGTTGGTCTGTGTGGGGGAGGGACAACAAAGGAAAATGGGAGTGGATCAGTGCACATGTGCTTTTGAGAAAATTTACTCCAGTTGCCTTAATTATCTTTCTCCTGTCTATATCAGATCTGTCAATGTGTGAAACCATATTACAGTGAACAGTGGTACAGATAAATCAAAATGACATGCTAGCACTAAACACTTTAGTGACTTGAGAAGAGGTGGTGAGGAGGATGGAGCTCAGAATTTGCCAGTGTTAAGGAGTCCAACAAATAGGAAAGGGAAAGCTAAACTAAATTTGGAGGGCAAGATGAAAGCATTCACTAATTCTTTTTGATTATATGAATTTCTGACGAGCCATTTTCAGGTAAAAAGAACAATCATTCTAATTACAGTGCAGCCAGCAAAGAGGCATGTGGGGGTGGTTTCTACAGGACTTTTTAGACGTTTTGATGAATATATATAACCTGCTGGGCAAACCTGTGTATATATGACAGCTATGTATGTTATATATACAAATTTGCTGGGCAAATACCATTTGCATTGAGTTCTTCATGCTCTAAGTAAGTATCAAGTAGTGTTTTATTTTAAGTGTAATAAGCTTTTTTGACTATTAAGTCTGTAAGTTAAATAATACCATAGCTCAAGCAGAGAAGAAAGAGAACTATTAGGTAACTAGTTTAATACCTCACAATGCAGAATTGTTTCCTACAATACATTTTTAGTGCTTCAACCAAATTAGCAATAACCTTTGGAAGGCTTCACACAGGGAGACAATGCAGCCGAACTGAAACAATACTAGAAGCCTTTCAAAGGAATTTGACATAACAGATCTCGCATTTGCTCACTAACTCCCCAAACTGATACACTGTGACATGGAAAGTTTTGACTGGGCTGTGAAATTGAAAAGATGTCCAGTGTGTCCTCCTTTAGAAAACTTTAGGCATTAATATCTAATATGTAGGGGAGTGACATGTATAGCTAGCCCAAGTTACAGTGACAGTGTTCTGCCAGACATTCTTAGGGGACAGTTCAGATAGGCTCGCTGTCATTCTAAATGGCCATAAATAGACATTCATGCACAATTATACAGTGTCAGAAAAGCCAACTATGACTATTACAGGTGGAATGTCAGTGCTGTAAGATAAACAACATTTTCTAGTTAAACACTTGAGTGGCAACATGAAGTGGTGGGAAAGATGCTGGAAAGCTTTAAATATTTTCTTTTTCTAATACATAATTGTTTGTGTGCAATCAATAAAGTTAATAGACAATACAAAAACTTACATTCCAAAGAGAGCTCCCCCAAGATGTGCTGCATGGTCAAAAAATTTCCAACCCAGAATAAGCCCTGCTGAATCCATTGCAATAATGGCTTTTAAGGCCTAAAAATGAACAAACCACGGTGTGAGCAGAATCTGCAGCAGTCTCGAATATCCAGCTATAGGAGAGCTTCAGATTTACCATTAAGCAAACATTTAAATTATATAACATGCCCCATGATATGCAACTATCCTTATTACATAAGTAAAGATTTCTCTGGAGACAGACTCTAGCCCTGCTGTTTTCTCACCAGATGATATACATGACGTTTACTTCTACCAAAAACCACAGAATAAAGGAGGCTAAGAATGTGGCAATAAATATAATTCATTCAAAATACTCTACAAACACCTAACATGCATTGATCACATTCTGAAAACATATCAGCTCTACTGCAACATCAAGCCAGAGAAGGAAGCAAATAGCTGGAAAACAGGCACACTACATACAGACCACACCAACTAAGGAAGTGTAGCGATTATCTCGTCACAAGTCAGTTCTCTAAGCCATAATAATCATTCTATACAGTAAGCCTAGATTTGTGTGTGCGTGCATACGCACACTCCCAAACACTGCCCCCCCACCCCTCCTTCCAATCATATGGGCATGCACCTCTGCCTCTACTAGATGGAAGGCGTGGGACAGCAGCCTCAATTTCCCACCCAGGGAATATCTACTATTAGTACTCCATGCTGGATGAAGTAGCAGGCCTATTAAAGAGTAGGAGAGATCAGGGTAGGTAAGTACTACTATATAAGCACAAGTACAGACAAGAAGAGCATGTCACCCTTTAGTGGACGCAGTTTACTAAGTATAAGCCCTAAGACTACAAGTGTGCATGTTTCTTGGGTTATACAATAGCAGTAACATGGGGCAACAGTACACTAAATCTTTACCACAGTATTAACTAGAATAAGTAGCACCTAATGATATTTACTCAACATTAAACTAATTGTCTTCAATTCTGAGAGACAATTACTTTTACGTTTGGATTATAATGGTTAGAGGTTTGGATGTTTTTTGAGCAAAGCGTAATTAGAAAGAGTGGGTGACATCATATCTTATTGGATCAACTTCTGTTGGTGAAAAAGAGACAAGCTTTCAAGCTTACACAGAAGAGCTCTTCAACTTGTTAAAAGAAAAAGGTTAGATTAACAAATGCTTTGAAATTTAAAACTGATAGAAATCTCAGTAAAATATTTGTTGTAAGGGAATGAGTTTAAACCCAGTTATTTTAAAATGAGTTAAAACAAAGCAATTAAGTTATGCTCTTGAACATTTTTAGTATACAAAAAATGACTATGCATATTAACTCGGGAGTCAAGATATGTGAATGAGTTTTTAAACAAAGCAGTTATGGGTTCCTTTTTTGAAGAGGGGGAAAGGAATCAAGGAATGAGAATATTAAAAATGTGCCACAACAGCCCAGCAATTTATTCCTGTTTCTAGAAATTCGTTTTTAGAAGCAGCAACACAAAGCATCCAAAGCAGGTGATAAGCATCTACAACAATGGGCTTAGAAATGATTTTTTCTGGAAAATGAAATTCTCAAATCTGCCTATAGGGTTACTTTGCAGATCTTTCCTCCTCATCCCAAGGTATTTTTCACACAGTTCATTCAAAGTAGCATGAAATTAGTATCTAGGTCTTGCAGTTTATCCCTAACAAACCTAGCCACACTATGTGGCACACTTTTGAACAACTATAGGTTTCCACATTGCGTATGTACAATTTGGTTCTATTTCCTCACAGATACTGGGTTCCCCTCCCCTAACCCCATTTCCTGCAGTTTTAAGAATTTCGTTTGAAATATAGCTCCAGGAGGGAATCTAGAAGTTAAGCTCTACAATTTGGAGGGGGAAAAAAAAAGCCAACCAACTGAAAATAAGAGGCCCGATTCTTAATTGCTTTGCACTTTTAGTCATTTATACTAAAACAGAGTCTGTGCAAAACTCCACCAATCAGAATAACATTTTATGCCCACTTTGCATTAGCGTAAATGACTATAAAGTTCAGTAACAGTGAATCAGGTTTTAAGATTTCAAGCCATGACCATGTATTTAAATAAAAATTAGATATAGCTTGTATGTTCATGTGAAAAGGAAACATTCAGATACTGCTGGGGTGTAGGGAAAGAAAAATACTTGAAGTATATGATTTCCTCTGGTGTTGAAAGGCACTTACATTTCCTGCTGTAAATGTGAACATTGGAAGAAATATGATGGCTAGCTTTGCTTCTGGCATCTTCGTACATACGCCTGCAAGGATAGTCATTATAGCTCCTGACTGAAAATACATGAAAATACATGGAAGTCAGCTGAGATACTACACACACGACATTTATTTTCTGTATGTGAACCTATTTTCTTGCTGCCTGACTTTTCCAATGCAGCCCTGTAACGAATCCCAAAGCACACAGCAGTATGGTAAGTTTAGCATAAAAATAAATCAAGAAATCACTGCTTTATTTTGAGATCTGGATGTATAAAAGCCAAAAGAATTGCTTTCTATGCCCGCACTGTCTGACTTCTACAAAGCAAGTGAACCTTTTCTGAAAACCATGTAATTTGTAACAATCACAAATAAATGATGTTAATATAGTGCCCTTCATCCCAATGAACTTTAGAAATATACAGGTTAGAAATATACTCCTGAAATACAGATGTAAGCAGGTGAAAGCAACCACTTAGTTTAAAGCATGCCGGACAACAGCAGGAGATGACAAATTTTTATTGATAAAGGAAATTGAAGCAAACCGCTGCTCTAACACAAGTCCAAGCATGGACAGGACCTTAAACTGTACGGTCATTTATGTGGTAATATCAACGTCTGATCAGTGAGAAAGTTACTCTGTAGCAAATACAAATGATTTGCAGGATAAGTGAACAGTACTTGGATGGCATTAACTGATATTTAATTTACAATGAATTGCAGCTCTAGTTGCCCAACAAGTTCCTCCCTCCATTTGAAAAACAAAACATGTCTTTTAAAAGCCAAAACTTTACATGAATAAACCCCGCAAAACCACACAACTTGATCCAGCAGCAAGTTCACTTTAACCATACTGTAAGCGGAGTATCTTAAAAACATCCCAAGGCTTTGATAGCAGGTATTTTTATTTAAAAAAATGAAAGCAGAACAAAAAATAAGATATTCAGACTGAGTGCGCTCAGGCAAAAGTTCTACCTTTCTGGGAAGCAAGGACATGGGAGACATTTCACCAACATCACGTGTTAATTTCCACTGTCCCGTATCATATGATCTCTTCATAAAGCATACAACTTCAATAATTAGAGCGTGCAATTATGCATCACAGCCTCGTGTAACAACCTTTATAAAATGGTGAGTTCAGTTCTACCAACTTATCTGCTTCGTGACAAGAGGTCCTGCTGCTAAGCACTAACTTACAACTCATTAGCCTTTAGCAGCATTAGTTCTAAGCTGCTGGTGCCAAGGGCTCGGAGGAATGGCCCGCTTCTTGCACAGGAATGACTGTTTAATTACGTTCAGTGCTGGTAACCCCAGCCTGCCTTCAAGCCAATACATCCCTGACTTCTAAGCAAGCTGTGCTATACAGTACTTTGAAACTGGTTTTAGTGATGCAATGTGACATAGTATCTTGGGATTTTAAAACGTATGCTACTCACAGCTCCAAGTGATGGTCCAAATCTTCCAGTAGTTAGTTTACTGACGTAACTGACAAAAGTGGAGATAACACCTAAAAAGGTAAAATTACTATTAGAAATCATGCCAGGAATGTACCTAACAGGCAGGAGGCACCAAAATGTTGTCTGAATGTTTCCATGTGGTATTTTGCACATTAACTTTTTAACTTAATTTTTTGAGGAGGCTGACATGGAGACTAGAAACAGTTGTAGTTTTGCCTGTCATCTCAGGGATGTCATAAGAAAACGTTAAAAACTATTGTATTTCAGTACAGAAGCATGATTTTTAAAGACATGGCTTGCACTTTGATATCCTAAAACCAAACATTCCAAAGTGCTAAGTGTTCTGTTCTGGAGCAGTTCTGTTCTTTCTTCATTCAGTGCCTCACACAATGGCATCCTGGTCCATGATTAGGGCTCTAGGTACTATGGTAATATACACTAAGTAAAATAAGCACTACAGTTGGTGTATAACCGCCTATAAGACTGAAGAATCAGTGTCTCTGTAGCCATAAAGATGTTAATCTGTCTCACTTTCTACCTGCATAAATATGGTTATGACGCTTCCTTAAAGTTTTTATATTTTTAAAAATTACCTGCAGAGAGGTACACTGCCATGAACTGTTCACGTCCCAAAAGAGACACTATACTTGAAGAAAAACTCCACAACACATACATATTTGCAGCCATGTGGAAGAAAGAGAAATGACTAAATGTAGAGAGCAGCATGGGAGAGCAAAGGACTCCTACAAGAAGACAAAAACCAGTAGTTAAATGAAGAATAAACACAGGCCATTTTATTTTCATTTGTGTGCATAAGAACTTACATACTGGAAGTTTAGCAAGAGAAAATGTAGGGTAGTTATCAGACTTCTTAAATATTTTAGTAAGTTTCTATGCATATAAAATGCAAAATATAATGAGCATCAGATGCAGTGTAGTGAGTACGGCAGCATGCCACATTTTCTGAGATTTGTAACCCAGGTGAAAAAGTACACTAAATATTTCCTTAAGGGAAGATTACACAGGTTTCCCACCCCCGAAAAAGCTTCCACACCATTCTCTGGAGAGAGAGAGAGTGGGAAAGCCACTTTTTTTCATAAGGGTTTTGTCCAATTATTACTGCTTAGATTAAGGTATGAAGGAGAATCTTAGCTTTCATTTTAAAAGGTTTCTACTCCTATTCATTGCAGTGGTAAAGGTAAATAGATTAAACCTAGAGACTGGTTTCTAAGTATGAAAATTTCAGAGGACTCAAAATCAGCTGGGAGTCCAACTCCCAATGAAGTTCAACAGTGAGTTGCCTAATTCCCTTAGGTTTTCAAAATCCCAGCCTAAAGGCACGAACATCTGGGTTTCACTTTTGCAGCAGGAGTGAGGGGACGGAAGATACCTGAAGTATCCTCCTTACCCCTCTCTTTATTTTGGAAATGGACCCCAACTGCTTGTGCCTTTACAGCCTACTGATTTGTTTCTATCAGTTAACATTTTCAAGGCTATTTTACCATGAATGAAAGCTGAGATTCTCCTTCATGTGGAGAAAAGGCCAGCTCTGTGGCTAGGGATTTATATGAATACCCTCACACTCATCAACAATATATAATTAATGTTATAGTGATAAGTGAGTGCACATCATTTTGGCTGTGTGGTGGTGACCATCTCCCCTGCACTCAAGGCACTAGTTCCTATCAGCAGGGAATATTAATGTTCAGAAATAAAGAACAATTTCAAAACAGATTTTTTTTAAGAACCACACGGCACATTTAAAGGTAGTGAACATAAAAATCTTGACATTATGAGCTCTAAAAAAGCTATTTTTGGGAAAATTGTTTGTTTCTATAAATGTATTATTTAGAATACATAATATTAATTTTAATTAATTAATAATACATATTATTTCTTTCTCCAAGGCCTGCCTGTTTAACTGGACAAATGTGTGTGGGATGGCTGGCATAAATTACTTGCAACTTCATCTTAAAACTTTTACCATACCGGCATATTGTACGCAAATGTACTTCACATACATAATTACTATACACTTACTAGAGGCTGGATTAGATGTGAAGTAAGTAACCATAGTCCGCTGCATAGAAGGGATTCTCCATAAACAGAACACAAAGACATTTGCAGCTATGATACCTAATAAGAAAAAATCCAATTTAGAGACAAAGTATGAATATAACATGCAAGAATGAAGCACACAGTAGCAACTGTTGGCCACTGTCAGAAGACAGGATACTGGGCTAGATGGACCATTAGTATGACCCAGTATGGCCATTCTTATGTTCAAAGTTTCAGAATTTCAAAAGCACATTTACAACAATATCCATGTTTTTCTTTGCTACTCCCATATAACAAATGGCAATTTTCTTAAAAAAAAAATAAAAAAAATTCTAATGGATTTTAAGAAAAATTAACTGGAATTCGAAATCTTTACACAGTGAAAACCCTTTTAACAGATGTCACATTTTGTGTCTAAACTAGCATTCCTTTAGTTGCACAAAATATGCATAAATATACTGTCCCGTGAGTCACTTCCAAGAAATCTACACTAACAACGTATTTAAACCTTTGTAATTTACAAATTGTTGTTTACTTACTAAATTTTAATGCTGATCATATTCTAATTTACCTAAGAATGTAAATGACTGAGAGCAAACTGATGCAAGTTTACATCCTGGCATGTTTCCAAGTACTTTGTAGACTCCCAAGTCCAAATTAAAATATAGCTGTGGCTCTAGAAAGCATATAAAGCTGTTTTTGAAGATCTGAATGTTTTATATTATAAATCTGGCATTACTGGGGTGGGGGAGAATTTCTTTCCTTGTAAAAAGTTAGATTCCTTATTTTCAGGACCTATTGAAAGACTCCTACTGAATTCAGAAGACATTACAATTATTTTGTCAAGGATATTTATATCTGAAATTCTCAATTTAGAATATGTATAATCTACTTTCTCTGAGCTGCTTTTAACTTTGAGAGAGCCTATCCTCTATTCTATAGTGCTCTCTTATTAACCAAAGATTTCAATGTGCTCAACAATACAAAGTTGTAGAAGACCTTGCAAGGGATTTTTGCAAAATAATTCTAAATCTGTTCTGGTGCAATGTAGGAGATAAGTATTTTTGAAATGTTCTAATGTATACCAGTTAAATTGACATGTAATATAAATATTAATTAACCATATGCTAAGTCACCTTGGAGACAATGCATCATTAATTTTCCACCTGATTTTTCTAGATACAATATTGGTTCCAATTTGTCTAGACATAAAAAAGCTTAGGTTGGATGTTAAAAGTAATCCAAAATATTGTATAATACCAGTTGACTGGATCTTATATTTATTTAGCAGGAATTCTTTAATGATTAATTGCCCTAGACATTAGACTTAAAAGCTATTTATTTTTACACTACCAAGCAATCCTTTAAAATGAGGCAGAAAGTAGTTGGAATGCTTGTGGTTTAAATATTTTGATCTTAAAGATTAACTTTTTCTATATAAATATATATTTTATGGCAAATGGAAACACTGACTATTTAGGCTCCAATACGATTAATAGAAATCTGCTCAGGTATTCAGTAAATTTGTACATGCAGCATACGTAACACTGAGCATGTGTTAGTCAATTTACGACATCTAATCTAAATCTCATCTATTTTTCTCTTTAAGCTGAATAATTATGTGAGATGTCCATTAATGGGATTTAAATAATTCTGCATTAAGCCAACTCCATGTAGTCTCCAGTTAAACATAAATACCCCTGTATGATGCAACAAAAACTGATGTACAAGACAGCTACCTCCTGCTTGCAACATAGTGTATGCAGTCCTGACACATTAACAGGAAGCAGTAAATGTATGGTCCAATACACCATTGAGAGATTACAGTACATTTCAATTATTTCTGGTTATGGTGCATAAAATTGCTTGTTATTTCTTGAATGGTAAAATAAAGAATATTTCCAGAAAAAGGAAAAGATAGACATATGGCCATTTTACACAGTAATATACAGTAACTCTACCCTTTCATGAGAAAGCTGTTAACTAGAAAGACAATTAACATCCAACACGCTTTATGCTGGTAGTAATAGTATTGTTTTTCAGGCTCTGGCAAGGTTGTAGAAATTCTTTAATAAATAGTAAGCTATACTGCTTCTGAAGGTCTCTCATGCCCAATGTTTACTGTACTTCTATAGATGTAATGGAAAGATCGACTAATATTGCACATTATTCCAAACAAGTGAGCAAGGATTTCCATTTAATGTACAAGAGATTTATTCTGTGAGACGGAATGTATAGCAGAGGCAGATATGGAATGAAAATAGCGTGTACGTACACAGATTTGCTTTGTTTCTAACAATCGATAAGCATGGTATGAAAGCCATCTATTGTGACATACTGTACCTGTTTGCCATAATTCTCTTCCTGTGAATGTCTAATACTTGTAAGCTAACACAAACCTGTCACAGTTCGCTGACCCTCACTCAAGCTATTCCACCACTTGTTAATCTGAAAGAGAATAAGTAATATTTCACTGACCTCCCAAAATAGCCAGGATATCAGAAATATTTAAGTCACATAAGATTCCACTGAAAAGCAAGTTCCTTTTAATAGAAGAATATAAATTTCTAATATTTATTCTGTTAGACTTAAAAATAGCTTTTCTTTTATAGAAAGTTACATTTCCTGTTCATGTATCTTTTAAACTCTCTTTCAGTCAAATATCCTATTACAGAAAAAGGTCCAGTCCTCACATGGTATAAAATGGCATAGCTCCACTGAAATCCAAGGAACTATGTCAGTTTATACCAATGAGGATCTAGCCCACAGTATTTATTTGTATCTCCTAGGCTGAGCCTCTTCTCGACAGCTATTTGTGGTCTCACCCCACCCACCTTTGAGAGAATCCATCTTTGTGCCAAACGTCACTTTTTGCAGAAGTTGCTCATAAGATGTGGCATTCACTCCCCTTTGTATCAATCTCAGCCCATCCCTCCTCCACCTTTTAAAAAAAACCCTTAAAAAAAACGTATTTTGACCAGTCAGCTCTTATTTAGATGTGCTCTCCCCACTCCCCACCCTGTCCCCTTCTAATAGTCTCTCTTGTTTTCAGATTTTAAAAAAAATTAGTTGCTTTGATTGTAGTTAGTTATAGATGCTACATAATTTATTTCTGTAGGTTGGACAAAAATTTACGTTTTCAGTAAATTGTTCATTTCAAAGTCATCACTCCATTTCTCTCTCCTCTTCCTTAATTATCTGGCATAGGATCTAGCTAAATCCACATCAGTGTTTTCTTTTCATCATGTCCTCTAGTACAGTCATCATGCAAACGTTGTTTTCTATAATACAAAAAGCCTATGTGCCTTTACTAACTAGAACTGGATACCGAATTTAGAAAGATTCTTGCATTACAAGATGGGAGTTGGAGATTTTTAAAAGTTGTATTAGCAATGACATGGTAGCTTTGTTATATTTTAGATGGGAAATAGCTAACTAGAATCCAGCAGCCATCAGATTGTGAAGTAAACAAATTTAGTTCTGAACTATTTCTAAATACCCTTAAGGAGCAGCTTTGATTTTACCTGTGATTCATAAGAACACAGATGACTAGGCATGCATTTGTACAGGAGTACTACAGTGTATTCATCTCACATCATGGATACAGAGGGTTCCTCTGCATCCTGCTCACGGCACAGTGCCTCTGCAGCTGCACACTCACACCTACTAATGCTGGAAGAAACAGATTAGGAATCAAGTCTGCTCTACTGAACGCCAGGGGACTAACTTCTGAATGACAAAAAAAGTACAGAACCTGTTTCTTATATTTTAAATGAAAACATTACTTCAAAGTGCAATTGACATACTTTCAGTGTTGCCAAACGATAACTTTATCGTAAGTCCAGCAATATTTGGTCTTTCTCTTAGTCAAATTCTAGAGCCAGATGTTTACTTGATTATCTTTTTTTTTGAATGTTTGTTTACAAAAATTTCTAACCCTTACAGTTGTAAAGAAAAGCTTGAAAACATGAATCTTCAAAGCTTAAAAACCAAAAGACATAAGAACCTGTTTACGAATCTGTCTTAAAAATCATGATTTTTTTTTAAACATACCTAACATGTTAGGAATAAAGTGAGTAGCATTTTAAGATACATTTGACATACCAAGAACTATGGGGCTCTTTTTTTGTGAGTGAGAGAGTGGGAGCTATTTCATCTTTTCATAATCTATTTGGTAGCGTTGCCAAATGTTTGGTTTTCATCTGCACTAATTGTGAATCAGTTTCCTTTTGAATTAACGTATGGAACACTGTAAGCTGCTAGCCATCTCCCCCAGCCCAGAAATAACTAATGCCACCCCCAAAAGTCTGTTCAGGCCCTTCTTTCAGGGTCCAGTTTCATTCTTTAAATAGAAAACTCAGAGTAACACATAGTTATTCCTCTGACTAAAGCACTCTGCAGAGGACCAGAGGCCTTTCCACTTCATCTCTCCCCCTTGCTCCAGAGCCAGCCACAGGAGCCAACTTCCTTCTTGAAGCTCTCCGAGCATTTTATAGGAATCAGCTGTCCCATTCCCATCTGTGTCTGATAATCAAACAGGGCAGGTGACCCCCAGCTCCTTGACCTTAAAGGGACAGACCATCCTGTTATGCAGACCTGTCATTTTTGCAATACAGCACGAATTAAACTAACAACTTTTCTAAGTGCCAAAATCTGACACTATAAAATGAGAGACAAGTTTTATTACTATTTTTTTTACTACCATTACCGTTACTCAACCAATATTAGAGGCATTAACATACATGCCTGGTTTTTGGTTTGCCATGTAGTCAATATTGTATAAAACAATCTTCCAAGGTTACATTAAGTGGTATGTTAAGTGTCATTCTGTAAAGCACTAAGTACATTGTTCATATGCAGTACATGTGTATTGGAGTCCTATAGCCACTGCATTAACCAGTTTACATCTTAATACACAAGATAGTGAGGTTCCGTGTACCTGCTTTCTGAAGTCTCCATTTTTCTGAGGTTGTAACTTTTCCATCCAATCTGCTCGAGCTTCATCAAAATAGTTCTGGACCCGGGATTTTAGGTATTCATACTGCCAAATAGCAGCTGATCCAAATGCACTGCCTGTAAACTATGCAACATTAGATGCATTCAAAATCAAAGTCTAATATGGAAGACATCCTTATACAATTTTAGGTAAACATTTAGTATGTGCTCCTACTGCACTTACATATTATATTAAAAACATTCAAAAAGTGAAGTTCTCACTGAATTACATAGCAATATTGATTAATAAATACTTAATAAGTCTTCATTTATGGATGTTTTGCCAAACATTTCAGGTTACTGCCAAGGAAGACACTGTATATGTTATAAAAATACAGGACTATTTAAGCAGGCATTCCCTCACTAGTGGGGTAAGAATTTGGTAACATACCTCCTCGAAGAAATCTACCAAACCTATTGAAGAGAGTGAATTAAAATAGAAAAAAGCATTTTCTGAAAAAATTGTTTAAAAAAAATTAAAAGGTACCTTGATGGTGATTGGTGTACAGTCTCATGCAATCAGCATTTGTGATTAAATAGCATTATTTTTAATGGAATACTCTTGCTTATCATGCACAATTTGTGTTGCAGTCACCTACCCAAGTAACTCCGCATCAATGCTACTTCTAAGGCTGGGTCTACACTGACAATGGCAAGTTCGCCGCCGTCACTTCGATTGCTCTGGATCGACTGAGCGGTCTGTATAGACGCACTCAGTTGATCCAGGAAGCGACACCGGAAAACCACCTTGGTAAGTGGAGTGGCGCTGCGTCAAAGGGAGCACTGTTCCCTTCGACGCAGCGCAGTATGGACGCCACGCAGAGGAGACGCTGCAAAATTGACGGGAGATACGCAAGTGATTTACGTCACTTGTATATCTCCTGTCAACTGCCGCTGAATCGCAAAGGTACGTGTAGACTGGGTCTAATACATGTAATATGATAGCACAAACAATTACCCCAATTGTAAAAAAGAATGGCTTCACAAGATGCTTCAGCGAACGGGAAGAACTACAAAAAACTGTTTCCTGTACTGGAGGAGACAGACTGCTTCTGTATGGTTTGGAGCCAGTTTCTTGGTCTGTTTTTCGAGGTTCCATCTTTTGTGGCACTCTTTTGAATCCATTTCTTTGCTGTGTATATAAAGTAAATCTGGGGAAAAGGAGAAGAAATGTCTGCCACATACAAGGTCAATGTTGAATCGTAAATATTATCTCTAGTTACCCTCAGAGCATCTTATTATCTAGATATTACCAAACCTTTGGGGGGGGGGAGAGAGGTGGGAAAAGAGAGCGCAATCTCAGTCCCTGGAGGAAGAACAGCACCTTTCTTCACACCATTGTAAAGAAGCATGCTCTCCAGTTGCATGCCAGGGAATTTCCTTGCTTCAGGATTTACTTTGTCCTTCATAGACTGGGGGAAACACTATTTTGTGTTTGTCTGTCTCATTTTCCAAGCTAGCTCCCAAAAGGATACAGAGACACTATAACCACAGTTTCAGCAGGCCTCTGGCTAGAAGTGCAGGCCCCAGGGTGCAACGCCCTCTGTTCTTTATAGTGGTATGAGACCCACTCAGACAATTCATTTCACGGGAGGAGAAAACTCCTGGGCAGCAGCTCAAGTTTCAGGCCTTGGACCGAGGGTTAGTTTTCCATTGCTTCAAAGGCGAGCCTTAGGCTAGTACCTTATTAACAAGCAATAGGGTTAAAACCCAGGGGCGCGCCCGCTGCTTGAGCCACTGCTGAAGGGCTGTCAAGGGTGGGAATTTCCTGCTCGGCTCAGCCCAGCCCCGCCGCCGGGCAGGGAGGTGGCGTTACAGCCCAACCGCTCTCCCGCTCGGTGACACGCCGGGGAGCCGGGGGCGGGCTGGCAGCCGCGCAGCGGCGCCCGGTGTGGGCTGGGCGGTCCCGGGGCCCCACTGCCCGGCCCGACGTCCCAGGGCAGGCCAGGCGCGCAGGGCCCGGCCGCGTCTCGGCGGTCGGGGGAGGCTCGCAGCCGGCGCGCCCCACACACGGCCCCGCTTCACCGGCCAGGCACTGCGCCGAGCCCGGGGGGCCAGTGGCGGCCCGGCCTCAGCAGCGGCGGGCGGGCGGGCGGGCTCCCCCAGTACCTGTGTCCCCGGGCGCGGCGGCCGCTCAACGCCTCTCGGCTGCAGCAGAGCCGGGCCCAGCAGCCCCACGCCATGTTCCCCGGCCGCCGCCGCGCCTCAGGCGTTTCCGGAGCACCCAGCAGCCCTGGCCGCCATCTTGCGAGGGGCAGCGCTCGCCGCTGTCAGCAGCGCGTCACAAGGGGACTGGGCTGCGCTGATCCGGGACAGCCCGGCCCCGACTGCGACTGGCTGGCGGCTGCCCAGCAGCCAGCGATTCCGGGGCGCCGTGTTGAGACGGGGATTTCCGGAATCCCTGGTCAACGTCGGCCGCCATGTTGAGAAGGGCGCGCGCCGCATCCCTCGTCGGTCGCCATGTTGCGAAGGTCATTACCTCGCCCATGTTCGAGGGCGGGCGCCGTGTTGAGAAGGGCGTTTCCGGTGTTCTCTGCTCGCCCGGCTGCCATGTTGAGATGGGCGATTCCCGCGTGAACGCAGAACTCCCCGGACCGCCATATTGGGAGGGGCATTTTCGAAGCCTTCCCTCTGTCGCCTGGGTGCTGAGGTGAAGGGTCGTTCCAGGATGGCGGCTGCCAGGGCCCTGGCTCTGGCGTGATGCTGCTGTGGGGGGAGCTGCTGTAGGGTGGGGGGAAGCAGACGCCTCAGCAGCAGGAGGCTGTGGGTGTGGTGGAGCCCCTGGCCACGCCTCCATCCCCCCCAGGCCTGCCTGGCCATGGGGGAGGTGGGCTTGAAATCTGGTGGGGCTGGGCTGGGCTGTCAGCCCAGAAAGGGGCTCCACACAAAGGTGAGGACATAGTAAAACGGAAATTAAAACGGCACAGGGCCAAAAATGAAATCCCTGCAAGCTGCGTGGAACCTTTTTAAAGACACCATAATGGAGGCTCAATTTAAATGTGTAACCCAAATGCGAAAAAATGGCCCAAAAAAGTGCCACCGGGGCTAAACAATAAAGTAAAAGGTGTCGTTCGAGGCAAAAAAGCATCTTTTAAAATGTGGACGTTAAATCCCACTGAGGAAAGAAGCATCAACTGTGGCAAATGAAGTGTGGAAATATAATTAGAAAGGCTGAAAAAAAGAATTTGACATTTGAACTTGAAAGCTAAAAACTTAAAAAGTAGCAGCAAAAAATTATTTTAACTACATTGGAAACAGGAAGCCTGCTAAACAACCAGTGGAGCCATTGAACAATGGGGATGCTAAAGGAGCACTCAAGGAAGGTAAGACTGTGGAGAAACTAAATTGTTTGCATCAGTCTTCACGGCTGAGGATATGAGGGAGGTTCCCAAACCTGCGCCACTCTTTTTAGGTGACAAATCTGAGGAATTGTACCAGATTGAGGTGTCACTAGCGGAGGTTTTGGAACAAACTGATAAATTAAAAATAATTAATAAATTAATAAGTCACCAGGACCAGATGGTATCCGCCCAAGAGTTCTGAAGGAACTTAAATGTGAAATTGCAGAACTACTAACTGGTATCTAACTGATCATTTAAATGAGCTTCTGTACCAGCTGAGTGGAGGATAGCTAATGTGATGCTAATTTTTTTTAAATGACTCCAGAGGCGATCCCAGCAATTACAGACCAGAAAGCCTAACTTCAGTACCAGGCAAATTGTTTGAAACTATAGTAAAGAACAGCATTATCAGACACATAGATGAATATGATTTGTTGGGTACGAGTCCACATGGCTTTTATAAAGGGAAACCTTGCTTTACTGATCTGTTAGAATTCTTTAAAGGGTCAACAAGCATGTGGACAAAGGTGATCCAGTGGATAGAGTGTATTTAGATATTCAGAAAGCCTTTGACAAGGTCCCTCACCAAAGGCTGTTAAGCAAAGTAAGCAGCTATGGAATTGGAGGGCAGGTCCTCTCCTGGTTAAAAGATAGGAAACAAAGAGTAGGAATTAATGGTCAGTTTTCCAAAGGGAGAGAGGTAAATAGTGATGTCCACCCAGGCTCTGTATTGGGACCAGAACTGTTCAACATATTCATAAATGATCTGGAAAAAGGGGTAAACAGTGAGGTGGCAAAATTTGCAGACAATACAAAACTACTCAAGATATGTCCAAATCAGACTGTGAAGAGTTACAAAGGGATTTCACAAAACTGGGTGACTGGGCCACGGAATGGCAAATGAAATTCAATTTTGATAATGCAAAGTAATGCACATTGGAAAATATAATCCCAACTGTACATATAAAATGATAGGGTCTAAATTAACCGTTGTCACTCAAGAAAGAGATCTTGGATAGTTGTCTGAAAATATCCACTCAGTGTGAAGTGGCAGTCAAAAAAGGTAACAGAATGTTGGGAATCATTAGGAAAGGGATAGATAATATGACAGTATCCATGGTCCATCCACATCTTGAATACTGCTTGCAGATCTGGTCTCCCCATCTCAAAAAAGATATATTGGCATGGGAAAAGGTACAGAAAAGGGGAACTAAAATGATTAGGGGTATGGAAAATCTTTCATATGAGGAAAGATTAGAAGACTGGAACTTTTCAGGTGGATATAGAGATCTATAAAATCATGACTGGTGTGGAGAAGGTAAATAAGGAAGTGTTATTTCTCCTTCTCATAACAAAAACTAGGGGTCACCAAATGAAATTAATAGGCAGCAGGTTTAAAATGAACAAAAGGAAGTATTTCCTCACAAACACATAGTCAACCTGTGGAACTCCTTGCCAGAGGATGTGAAGGGCAAGACTATAATGGCGTTAAAAAAAAAACTAGATTAATTTATGAAGGATAGGTTCATCAATGGCTATTTGCCAGATAGGCAGGGGTTGCTGTTTGCCAGAAGCTGAGAATGGCTGATGAGGTGGATCACTTGATAATTACCTGTTCTGTTCATTACCTCTGAGGCACCTGACATTGGCTACTGTAAGAAGACAGGATACTGGGCTAGATGGACCATTGGCCTGATCCACTATGACTGTCCTTATGTCCTGTGGTGAGGCCTGCAGCATGAGAGCCTGGCTGGAATAGCTAGGTTGGGAGGGAATGGATTTATATTGGAAAACATCAATTTCACTGAGCACGTGCAAACCTGGGGGAAAATATTTCCATTGGTAACAATAAAAATGTATAGCTCAGACAGGGTAGGAAAAATGGTGCTTGAGAACATATTAGAGGTTGAGGTAAGGATTTTTACTTTGTATATGGTGACACATGATGGTAACAATTCGTGTTGTAAAATTTAAACTTTTTGACTCTCGACTGCTGCCATTAATTATTGTCTGAGCCCCTCATAATTTCCTGCACTGTGAAAATGTAAATGGATAATAAGTTTGGGGGAAGAAAATTAAAAATAAACATTGATATCCATCAAAATTATAAACAAATAAAAACCTTCTGCTAAGCTTAGAAAAGGGGGCTTGTTACATTCTCGCGGTTTTATCATGGGGCTCACAGTAGTTGTTCTATATATAAACCCAGCTCCTGACACCCTGTGCCTGTGACCATCTCATCTTTCATTAATGAAACAAAAAGTAGCTTCTGAGAGCTCTGTTGTGCAGAAAAGCTTGAAAACATAACTCAAGTGAAAGAACATAAGGTATATGTATTTGATTATAGTTTATTTTAAATCTCATGGTTTTTTAAACTGATCTCATAGTTTTTAGACCTGATTTGATTGCTTAGCATCAGCAATATTGAGGGAGAGACTCAGCAATGGCATCAGATTTTGGGGGGAAGAAGAAGGAACTGAGCTGCAATGGGAAGTGACAGGATTTGAGATGGCTTCTGTAGTGCCTAGAGATCCAAATCAGGATCCAAGGCCATGTATAGGCCAGTAAAACAGTCCCAGAGAGCTCATGATATAGGACTGGCAAAATGCAACAGATGGATAATCAGAAAAATGAGTGTAGGATGCTAGGCAAAGTAACAGTAAAAATGATTGTCATTTGCATATTTTAGTAGTTTGAGCATAGGAATCACAGGTGGTTACTGACCAAATAAAAGTATTATCGATATCCCTGGCAAATTTAGGGATGGGAGCAGGAAAGCAGTTTGGTTGGGGATTGTAGGGAATGAATTAAGATTTGTTTCCTTTTTTGAATTTGCTTCTTGTATAACTAGTTAGGGATTCGGTATGCTAAGACTAATGCTAGCCAGTGACCTGAAGCAACCTCCTTAAGCTGCTGTGTGGTTTTGCTTTGTGTGTTCATATATTGCATTTTGTTTTAAATCTGTATTTTATCTCTTCCTGATCTGCCCTGGTGGTCATGGATCATCCTCAGAATTTGCTTGAATTAAGCAAGGAGCAGGCTCCGGGCCACATATCTCTGTTGTAAAAGCATTTATTGCAATACATTTAGAAGTAAAAGCAATACTGTGGTCAGTACTGTTCATTTAACTATTTGCTCTCCCCCTATTGAGCAATACAGCTAATTGGGTTAAAAGAATAAAAGAAAACGGCGTTTCATAATGCGAAAAGTCTTGCATAGCTCATATTTCATTCAATTTCATGGTATGTTTTCCCTTTTCCCCCCTCCCTCAAAATAATATTTGGAAATCTTTCCAGAGTCTTACCAGAATTCAGTAACTTGTTTTCCAGGCTTAATATTTTTCTTTTATAACCTTCACTGTCATGTTTGAAATCCGCTTAAATTTCTGGTTAGGAAGTTTCTTTCTAGTCTCAAGAATGTTTTTGCCCTCCTATAAGGTTTTAAAAGCTTTTTCATAAAGTTGTAGTTCTTAATTTGATATCATCAGCAGAGCAATCGTGGGTAGAGGATAGGACTCTTCTCTTGATTTTATCGTCAGAACATTATGCCAAAGTCTTGTTTGGACAGTTCCAGAACATGTTTAATTATTAGAGAGACAAAGTGGGTGAGGTAATAACTTTTACTGGACCAACTTCTGTTGTTGGAAGGGACAAGCTTTTGAGCTTTCTCCAGTAAAATATAGTAGCCAACAAAGCTACCACAATACTGCAAACAGTGCTGAATTATTTAATTATTGGCATTTGTAAATGTCTCCATTGCAAATTGTCTTCATAGTTAATTCTAGGGCTGTCAAACCAGCACTTTTCAAAAACATTATCATATAATTAAAAGTGCAAGAGCAACAACAAATCAGACATCCAATCTGGCAGTGTTGTTGGCATTGAAAAGCTATAGAGACTACTGTATAATTTCTGGAGATTTTCATAGCATCATATTAAAAAGGCAGGGAAGGGGTGATGTGAAGATGACTCTTCAAGAAAAGTTAGAACAAGAGTAATGAGAGTCAAAAACATGTCTTTGATTTCAAATGTAATTGACTGGGGTGGCATCTGTCAAAGTTGCAGACTTTTGAATTTCTGCAGCCTTTTCCTGATGAGTGATTGAGAATATTTAATACTTATCATGGATTAAACTTTATCTACTATATCTTAAACAAAACCTCATTAAAATGCTGCAGAGGAAAAATTAAATATTTGAAAGATAGGAAATTGAGTTTAGGTTTCACAGAACCTAAGCTCTGACTTTGTTTCCTCACCTATTGCCTCTATATTTCCAACAAGGGCTATAGGCCTTCACTATCTCCTTTCATATTACATATTAATCTGTGAACAACCATCTGACTCCTGCACATTGCTTTGAGACAAGACACTCCCCTTGCTTACTCATTCTTTAAAGGTTACAAATAGCATCCCATCCTTGTCCTCTATAGATCTAAGCTCCACCACTGCCTGTTTCTCTGCAATAGTTTAAAGAGCTAAACATATTTCATCTGATAACTCACATACCTTGCCACTTAGAGAACCCAATCTATCCACCCTGCTAATATGACTAATACGATATCCTCCAGATCCAAACCAGATATGCACTTTTATCCTGCTCAGCCTATAAATATTGTTTGGAGCTGATGGTGTCACATTCATCCAGCATGGAATACTACTATTTGTAGTCACTGAGGTGAAAAGGTTCTTAAAATTGTACTTACATCCTCATTAGGAGGAGGCTAGATGTGGATATGAGGGTTAGAGTTCAGATTGTTTGTGAAACAACTGAGAATTTCTTGACTTTCAAATACCTAGCATTTTGAATTGAAGGTAGATATATTTCAAACTTTGACTAGACTTAAAAATGTCAGGTAGGGCATTATATAAAGTTTTAATCTTATGGTACTTACTATCAAGCATCAATAGTGATTGCATGTATCCATAGCTAATTAAGCTACAAAAGCCACTAATCTGGTTTATTGGTCCGTTTGTTTGGTGTAAAGCCTGTTTGATCTCATTACATCAATTAATTTTATAATTTGTTGCAGATTTTCTTAATTGATTATTAAATATAGTTATTTTCACAGGTTACAAAATTTAGAAGTGTTTGGAAGAAAAACATTCCCCTATGGAGTGTAGGGCTGAGTCTTTTTAATGGGATATAAACATTTTACAAACTGAATGACCCTAATCCTGTTTTCCTTGTGCACCAAACTCCCAATGAGTGCATGGAATTTGGGTACATAATTATGAAGCAGAGTCTGAATTTGTTATCTATACAAGTCAGGGTGTGAATCTACAGTGCACTGGCTTGCTGTACAGTAACATCCCATGTGGACTGTGCTATATCATGCCCTTCATTCTTAGTTTAACAAAGGGGTTCTCAAACGTTTCAATGGTATGGGCTGCATACAGAGAATGTTTTAGGCCGCTTCCTCTCCCATTCATGACAATGAGCCACCGCTCTTCTCATTCATGATCATATAACAGCGTATAACAACTACAGCAATTCTTCCTTAGAAAATTATTATTAGGAAAGTATTAAACATATTGTTCTGTCTTTTAATGCAATTTAATAGCAAGAAACAAAGGGAAGCTGACACCATGTAACCAGTCAGCTCTTCTCAGGCCACCAGCAAGTGATCCTCAGACAAATTTGAAAACCTCTGGCAATTAGCTTCTCTAATATTATGATTTATTTTCAGTTGTGTAATTTAATTTGTACATGTTCCTGAAGCAACACTGTTGTGTGATACTATGAACTCTTATCCAGCAGTCAATGATCTGACAGTGAGACCTTGATTTTTAGTACAAGGGGAAAGGTCCTAATACAGTACAAACTTTGTGTTTGACCAAACTGAGCCTCACAAAGTGCTGACATTTCTATCTAGCAGAAAGGCAAATGAAATAAGCAGAAAACATAACTGTAAACGTAAGTGTCAAGATTATTTTGTTTGAAATTTGGATCTGTGTAATGTAATGTGGTGAAGTATAAATTGGTTTAGTTAACTGAATTTTAGCCTTGTATTTGTTAATTTAAAAAACAAATTAACAAACTGAGTTTAACTAGTAAAGTAGAAATGTTGTAACAAGAGACACATTGCAGACTCAAATTATTGGAGCACTTGTTTTTTATGGTAAATATATAAAGATGTAGAAATCTAAAAATCTGGAAAAAATGTCATGATACTGTTGCAATAGTTTAATTTGATTTCCAAATAAATGATCAAACTTTAACTGCCAGGTATACTGTTAAATAATTTTGCAGATCTTTTCAGTGTTAGCATGTAGTTTGCATATGGCATAGGCAACGTGACTAATGTAAATATAATCTGATCAACTGCATGTATTTAAACTATTTTAATAGGTTTCTAGTATCTGAATTTTTGGGGGGCTACTTTGAAAACCAGAAAATGGCATCATCATCTTTACAAATCTCTGCATTGCTCCCGGCTTTGGCGGGCCTCATCATTTTACTTGTTACTACTGTGTCCAACAAGTGGAAAATTTCCAGCACCGCAACAACAGTTATTACTGCAAACTGGATTTACGAAGGCCTCTGGATGAACTGTGCAGCTACTGCATTTGGTTCGGTTCAATGCAAGACTTTTTTCTCCTTGCTCAGTTTAGACAGTAAGTGTATGGTTTACATACATAAAATCCTAGGGTTCAATTTACCTTCCCCTTTGGGTAAGGAACTAGGCAGGGGTTAGGGGGTAGTATTCATTATTGACAGGCCAAAGGGTTTCAACACAGCCCCTTTGTGGCCAGTACTATAGTCTATGGTCTAGAGTAGCAATAGCCCTTTTTCTAGCCCCTGCTCCTCACTGCTGTGGGACCATAGGATCTCTTGGTTCCCCCCTTTCTCCAGCAGCATACATGAAATCCCTGTAGTTCACAGAGTCTGGTGTGCCCGTGCATCCAGTCCACCTGCAGTATAAATATCCCAATCCTTTGCATAGATTCATAGACCTTAATGTCAGAAAGGTCCATTATGATCATCTAGTCTGACATCCTGCACATTCCAGATCACAGAACTTCACCCACCCACTCCTGTAATAGAGGTGAACTTCATTCTTACTGTTTTGGAAAAACTATTCTCCAATTGTTTACTTAGTTTTTGTACTTAATTACAAATATATCACAGCTCAATGGATTTGAGGTGTTTATTCATACATTGCCATGGGCTATAAATTTGCTGGTACTCCAATACCTTAAGTGTCATAATCACATCACCCAAATATTTTTTTTTAAATTGTCAGAATAAACATTATTTTCAGGAAAGAACACACATACTAATACCATAATTTAGATTGAGCTAGAAACAAATCTTGACTTTAAATATCTAGCTTCACATTGATAGAATTGTTTACTTTAAACTAGGGTTGGCTGAAAGCAATTTCATTTCTTGCTAGTGCCACATATCAAAGTGCTTGTACAATTAGTGATTACTCAAAGGTGACAGTTTAAATTGAAACAAATTTTAAAATGCTTCTGAGTGTACAACTAGTACGTCTGTATTTTCTAGGATAAAACATGTTAGTGTAGTAATTTAGCACCAAATGTAGAAACAGAAGAATTGTCACATTTAGGCATTGAAAAATACTCTGGTTTGAATTATTCTGGCTTTTCGATAATCATTCCTGGAGCCAGTACCAAAAAGCCTTGCTAGACTGAAGTCACTATGAAAGAGTGACATACTTCTATGTTCTTAGCTCACAAACATTTCAGATCAGAAACAATTGCTCCGTTCTGTTGAAAAGTTGGCATTTTGCAGCTGTTCTGTGGGATGCCTCTGTTTTCTGCTGGTTAGCACAAGATGAGATATTGCCTTTTTAATACTATAACATTCTGATTACTGTCCTTTCCCTACTTCTTGAATTCTTCAGACACTTTATTAGCTTGTTACTTGAAAGCTACAAGCTAATATTTTATTCCACCTGAAAATAGAAAAGATCAATTCAAAGGTGCTTTATTGGTGGGACAGTACAAAATTCTCAAGATCCGTAAAACTTTCTGAGCATTAATATGTTCACTGACATCAGACCATAGATCTAGTCTGGCATTCTACTTCCTTCAGTGCCCAATGCCTTGTGCTTAGATGAAAACAAAACCATCCTGTTCTGTAATGCATCTAGCCAACATAATCAATAGCACAGGAACTCTTCTTAACTAGCTCATCCCATCTTTAAATAAAATGTTTAATTTTTATTAGGAATTGCATTTACTACAGATTTTTGCATTTATATTTGCATTACTTGGGATTTCTTATATTGCTGTGAGATCACAGGAAATCTCAAATGCAATTGTAATATATTTTGGAGTACTTTTTAGTAATCATATGCCTGCGTAGACAACCAAAGACATGTAATGGAAAATAGCTAGAGTAAGGAGTAAGAACTAATAGTCCAGCATATTCTACCTGCACCTGTTTGATTTTCAGTTCCTCTCCCTTTTCATGTGAGGAAATGTACTTTAACAGGTAAGACCTGTAAAGGTGGCTTCTTCTGATCTTCTTAGGCTATCATGTTAGTAACCACCATGCAACTCTGTTGTTGCTCAGTAAATTGGATGTTTGTGTGGTTTTAAAGGAATTCAGTGTTAGTGACCTTTTAATAATCATCCTTGATCCCACTCCAATCCTTTTCCCATTTTTAAATATTAAAATTCCTCAATATTTAGCTTAGTTTTGTTCATGATTTTACAGAGCTATTTATTTGGGTCTAAATATAGTGAACAGTATGCAGTATTTTGTTTCTTCCTTCTGTTTAATTTGTGAAAATGTTAAAGGGCATCCTGAGTTGCTGTTAAATATCTGCTAATGTAAAGCTTGTATAGACTGCTGTGTTTGCAGCCCAGATTTAGGATTAAAAATCCTTGATTTGTAATATACATTTTTGAAGGTTTATTAAGCCTAATACTTCAGGTTTAAAACCAATCTCTAGCTATTAGAGATTAGGATTGGACCTCATGTGGGGCAAAGGAAAGCAGATTATCCAACATCTGTTTACTGTGGGATTTTTACACCTTCCTCTGTGTCACTCTTAGAGATTGTCTGGTTTGAAAACTTGCTCTGGAAGGAAACTCCCCAAGTATGATCTCAGTATGGGAGTAAGCTTCTTTTGTTTTGTGAGTTTAAACTACTTAATAAAAGAAGGGAAGGTTTCACTCCAGTTGACAGAGATAAAACCACGGGACATGTAAAGAAACCCAGTGATTTCAAACTCTATGTATTAAATGTCTAAGATGTGCCTTGTCTGCATGTCTATGGGTACATTATACAATTTAATTAACACCTGTAATTGCCCTTTTACAAGAGGCAAATGGACATGCCCAAACATGTTCCACTCTCACCTACAGTGTAACAACATGAAAGTGCTAGCAGACATTTTCAGGCAGCATCCATGCTGTTTCCTTGGGGAACTGTTTGGAACTGACACCTGCAGAGGATCTGTCTGAGAAGCCATGAGGCTGAAGAAGCCTGTGGTATAAGAAGCCACAATAAAGCTGGAGTTTGTTAATTAACCATGTGTAAGAAAGAGACCTTATCTGGCAGATGATCCAGACACAAGGAAGCATGAAACATGGTGTCAGTTGTAAGTCATAGACAGCAGGAGACAGCATTGAGAGGGTGATGCTGGCAGACCAGGTGGCAGCTCATGACAAGGTCCAGGGCATCACTGAATACTGACATATGCATATTTGGAAATAAATATTAGTATTATAAGAATGAGTTTAGTGTTTAGACTTTAAGGAATGTTTGTAGGATTCTGCATGTATTAATCCTACTTATAATATCTGTATCCCATGGTATAAAGTTACATTGAGTGTTTGTATTGTAAACTTCTATTATGTAACTCATTAAACAGGAAAAGAAGCATTAATTAAGGGTAAAATGCTTGACCAGCACACAAGATCGCCCATTGAAGGCAAATGAAGCATTGTGTGGCATCAAAGGACAGAGATCTTGTTGATTGTGTTCCTCATGCCCTCCAGGAAGGGGAAGTCTGCACATGAATTCATCTCATCAGTTTGGATTCTGGGTTGAAGGGTGATAAAAAATCCTTGATAAGGAGAAACTGGGGCTCTTTATACTGTCTGGAAGGGGCAAAGATTCCTAAACATAAGCAAGAGATCCCCAGGCTATTTGGCATGGGTCAGCCCTAAAGAACAAAGTGAGCTGCTTACTATAAAAGCTTATATTGCCTTTTAAATTGAAAACCGTAACTTATTTATGTGTGTATGTTTCCTGTTTTAACTTTGTAAATAACTCATTTCTTTTCTTAGTTAATAAACCTTTAGCTAGCTTATTACAGCATTGGCTACAGGTGTTTGAGGTTGGCTTTGGTTTGAGATCTGAGTACATCTGATCTGGGTATGTGACTGGTCCTGTGGGCATGGAAGTAACCTGGGTGGCAAGATAGACTGGAATGCCCGTAGGGGACTGTCACAGACTCCCTGGTAAGACTGTTATAGTGCTGTAGGAGTTAATGCTTGTTACTGAGTTGGTGAAATCTAATGATAGAACATACAACCAGTTTGGGATTTCTGCCCTGCTTTTCAATTATTTTAGTATCAGAGGTATTCTGAAGCAGATTGACCCAACCGTGATGGAAAGCCAGACAATAGCAGACAATGTGTTATTAGTGGGACAGGGTGACAATCCAGAATAAGCACAATGAGATCATGACTACAAATTATTGCAATTTTTACAGAGATGCTGAGAAAAGTATGTTAAATTGAACTTAGCCAATCTCAGGTTGAGAGTAACTGAGGTGCCATACATTGGACATTTTTTGACGTCCAAAGGCCTAAAAGTAGACCTGGAGACAGTGAGGGCAATTAGAGAAATGCCAAGACCCAGCAGTGTTAAAGGAGTCCAAAGATTCCTGGGAATGGTCAATTATTTAGCAAAGTTTTGAAACAATCTGTCTGAGAGTTGGGAGATCCTGAGACAGCTGACATTGGACACCCTATGGGAGTGGCAGACCAACACAAGCAAGTGTTCCGGAAGGTAAAAGAGACAAATGGGAAGGCTCCTGTTTTGAAATATTACAACACAGAGGAACACCTGATGCCACAATCCTGTCAGTGTAGGTACTTCATCTGAGAGGCAATAGCTATGTTGATAGAGACCTCCCATCAACCTAGCACTGTCTATACTGGGGGTTAGGTCAGTATAGCTGTCACTCAGGGATGTGGATTTTGTAAGCAACATAGTTATACTAACATAAGTTGATAGTATTGACCAAGCCTAAGTGCACCAAAAAGCTTACAATGGCTGATGATACAACTGCAGAGCTACAACATATAGATCACATATTGCCCAGGCAGGAGTTTGGTGTTGATGGACCCCATGAGCTGTGCATACCTGCCAGAACCTGGCAAGGAGGGATCCGTAGAGACTGAGGTTGAGACAGTAAATATGGTATTTACCTATCTTGGAAGAAAGGCTGAGCAAGATGCAGAGTGGTACAGAGCAAGACAGAATGTTGCAGACATTGAATCTCAAGATATTACAAGGATGGCCAATGATAACAGACCAAATACCTAAAGAGAGAACACCATTCTTTCAGATTAGAGATGCATTGCTTGTACAAAATGGCATTGTATTTTGGGGGGAGAGAGCAATTATTCCAGCAGCTTTTTTGAATGAGTTCATCTGTCACATCTAGGTATTGAAGGTTGCTTAAGGTGAGCCAGAAAGACTATATACTGGCCAAGAATGAATGAGCAATTACGGACAATCACGGAAAAGGTTGATGCATGCAGATCTGGGGAAGACTGTCAATCAAAAGAGACCCTATAGCAACGTGGAGTTCCAGAAAGACCATGAGAAAAGGTGGGAGTGGATTTGTTTATCTTTGGAGACACAGGATAGATGATCATTGTAGACTGTTTTTCCAGTTTCTGGGAGATAAACTGTTTACGAGATACAGGATCCAGACGATTCATATGGAAGATAAAATCACACTTTGCACAGTACAGGATACTGGGATACCATGTTCCTGATAACACACCACAGCTTTTTTCAGGAGAGTTCCAGAAGTTTACTAAGGTCTGGGATTTTGATCACAAAACATCTTCACCGAGATATTCTCAAGCAATGGCAAAGTAGAATCAGCAGTAAAACTGCTAAGAAACTGTTGAAAAAAAGTGAAAACTGCAGAGGCAGATCCATATCTATTACTACTAAATCACAGGACTACTCCCTTGCAAGGCCTAAATTTTAGTCCAGTCTAAAGATTGATGAGCTGGAGAATGAAGATGCTTCTGCCAACAAGTGAAAAATTGCTAGAGTCTGGGTACTCAGATGCTTCACTTGGTGAAAAAAACAACATAAAAGATAATGCATTTTACTTCAACATATCCATGCGAGTTCTGCCAGATTTGGAGCTGGGTGACAAAGTGCATATACAGCCAATAACAAAACAGGATATGTTTGGCACAAAACTACAGTGTGCAACCAGAAAATTAAACATCAAATGGACAATGGATAGTTAGTTAGTTTAAACTATGGGCACCTCAGGAAAATAAAAGAAACCTCTAAGGACAGTATGGACAACACACATCTTAGGGTTCTACAGTAGGAGAACCTTGAGCCAGACATTTTAGAAGAGGACAATGTTGGGGCATACCAGAGGAAAGACAGGAGAAGGAAGGTTTTTGATGGAGACTGCAGCAACAGAAATCCTAGAGACTGTGGTTGACCAGATAGGAGGAAAACGGCAGCAAGGATGGATCAGGAACCATGTTGTACTAAACCAGGGTCTTTAAATAGTTATTTAAGGACTTCAGTAACTTAGTCAGAGGTTAGGGGACTATTACAGGAGTGGGTAGGTGAGGTTCTGGGGCCTGCGCCTTGCGGGATGTTAGACTAGATGATCATAATGACCTGAAAGTCTATGAGTGTGGATTGTTAAAAGAGCTGGGAGTCTCTGTGATGGACATAGTAACCACAAGAATGGTGAATCAGCATTTGAAAGGAATATGTTAAATTATGTTATCTGTTATTGCAGGGTGTTTGATAGTGTTCTTTAAAAGAGAAGGCACGTAACACTAGGAAAGTGCTAGCAGACACTTTCAGGCAGCATACTGTCTCCTAAGAGGAAGTGTTTGGCAGTGATACCTCCTGAGAAGCCATCAAGCTGAAGAAACCATGTTGTAAGCAGCCACAATAAAGCTGAAGTTTGTTAAGTAACCCTGTGTCAGAGTAAGATCTTGTATGACAGATGATCTACACCAAACAAAGCATAAAACACAAACTACCTTCTCAGGCAAGTGTTTGAAGAGAGAAATCTTGCACCGTGTGCTAAAGATTAGGGTTCAGATCTCTGAGCATTAAGGAAAGCAAAATGATGAGTCAAGGCCCCTTCTTAAAAATCAGCTGGCCACTGCTGCTAATATAAAAACTGCCTAACTGAACTCAGCTGTGCCAGATATATGTGGGGTGAGGGAGTCTGTCAAATAGTGAGGATCAAAGCCATTGTAGGGATAAATGAGCCTGAAGTTTTCCCTCTTCCTTTGGGTAAAAACAGCAAGTTCTTCAAAAGGGATATAAAGACTCCAGTACTGCTACAATACATTGATCTGAAGTCCACTCACTTTAAAATTGCAGAAACCCTGCGGCAGAAGGGCAGGATTTGGTAGGATTCTCTTGAGAAGTGAAATTGTTGCCACAATTTTTATCCATACTTAATGAAGAGCAAATCATCATGACGATCTTAAGAGCTTTAAAAGATGACCTTTCAAGGGCAAAGCCACAGGTGAGCATAGTAAGTACTGCGTGAAGGCATTTAGAGTATGTCTGCACAACAATTAAATACTTGCAGCTAACCTGTGTCAGCTGACTCACTCTACACTGCAGTTTTAAACCCCCTTAGCCCAAGCCCCACAAGTGCAAGTCAGCTGAGATGGGCCAGCTGTGGGTGCTTAATTTCTGTGTAGACATACATTTAGAATCCCAAGTCTGCTGTTGTTTAAGTCAATGGCAAAACTCCCATTGATTTCTGTGGTAGCAGAAGCAGACATATAGTTCTAATTTCACTTTACAACCTAAACCCCACTTCTAAAGCCTAGCCACAAAATAGTCAGAGAGGTTTGACAGGCTGTAACCCATCCATGCCCAGGGTAGCCCACTGATAATGCCAGGGTCAGGGCAGGCTGTAAATGGAGAGCGAATTCTCCTAGCACTGGTGAGTGACACTGCAGTCAGACTTCCCAACCAGCCACAAACAGTGCTTCTGATTCCCCCACACTGGTTATCAAGAAGCCACTGTGCAAATACACACAGCCCCCTTTACTGCATTTCAGTCTCTGGCTCCCAAACTGACACTAGGTCCAGTCATTTAAACTCTATGCTCTTTACTAAAAGATTCCATCTGATCCCAAAGGACCAGTCACAGTACCAGTTCACTATAAGTTTGGTTCTTACCCAAAATACCATGCTGCCAGCCAACTCTTTAGCAACTAAAACTAAAGGTTTATTAATAAAAGAAAAACAAACAATAAGAGAAGTGTTAAAGGCTTAAAGCAATCAGATATATATAAATGATTTGAAAGTCCATATACATCAGGTTTCTAGAACAATTGTGGAGTTGCAGGCTTGTATAGTCCCTCTGGCATTCATCCAGTAACTGGATGGGTCTAAGTCCTTCAGTTCAGTTGCAAAGTGTGTTGATCCAGTGGTGTGTCTGCAGCTGGACAGGAACAAAAACAAGACAAAGACAAAATGGTTTCTGTGGTTTGATCTTATATACCCTCTGTTACTGGCCATGTGGCTTGTGGAACTTTACAGGAACCAAAATGGAGTTCATAGTCACATGGGCCAATCCTGGTAACTCTTCAGGTATGCCTTTAGTTTCTTCCTAGGCCTTTGGCTTTTGTAAAGGTCTTGATGGGCCATTAAGCCGGCTGTTGTCCTGCGGCCTCTCTGTCTGGGGTGTATCTTCTACAGCACAGTTGTAATACAGGCGTATCAAAGATTTCCATAACTTTCTTCACACATATTACACATGAACACAAATAGTATCATCTTATTCAGCATATCATAACCTTTCTGACAATACCTGATATGGCATGTCTTACGTGAATCCTTAGGATTTTGACATATTAATGTCAACCAACACAAATGCCCCCCCCCCAATCCAGTCCGCATGACACAGGCATATCTAAAAGAGCAGATGCATCTAGTATAGTAGGATTTTGTGGCATTTTTAAACATACAGACTCCTTTTGGGAGTCTATGTAAATTTTACATAATGTCATCACTTTATAACTATTATAGTAAGTTGCATATCTATATAACTCTAACAACATAAGGATCTAGTTTGTAAAGAAATTTTGCTTTATTTTCTAGATGAGATACGAGAAGCAGTTTACCTTCTGTAAAAGATGGTTAATCCTATTTATATTTGTAAGCAGTTTAAGTAATTAAAGTCATTAAGTGCCAGCACACATTTTTTCTGTGGAGCTAGCCTGGGATATGAGTACACTCTTAGTCACTGGAACTCTAAAAAAAAAAAAAAAACAAGCTATGACAAACTGATACTTTTAATAAATTGATATTGCTTTCCATACAACTGTTTTCAAATTTGTGATTTAATCCTTCTGAGACTTTGTCTTGTTTTGCTGTGATTCCATGAAACATGTGTTGTCATATCTTCATTTTCTAGTGTGAGTGGGATATGGCTTCATGAGGCTACATCAGTTTATCTAGAAATCAATAGTCTGTAAAATATTAATGTTTACCTTTTATCCACAAACTTAACATCCTTAGAAACACTCAGTATAGTAATACAGGAGCTGTCTATCTTAATTAAAATACATTTTATGAACGTATGACTTATTTTGTCAAAATAAGTTTCCAAAAGTATGTAAAGTGCTCTGTGTAAAAACAAAGTTCCTGCTGTTGAATTTACAATCTAATTTTGTCTTAAAGCAAATAACATAAGAACATTACAATTTCAAAGCAGCAATAAAATTCTAAGTAATAGTAGCCTTATGTGAACTGTGATCAATAAAAAGGAGAAAGATTCTGTGAACATCACAAATGTTTATGAGTCTCAAACACTTCTCAAGAGGAGTGATAGTCAGAACACTGGTTAGACTTTCTGACTCTGGATGCATGATAGGCTCATTCTGTGAATTTTAATCACAAAAAATGTCAAATGGAATATGTAAATTTGTCTAACCATTTCAATTAATATCTTCCCCATAAATTGCTCCCAGTTATTACTGTCATGCACGAAAAGCCTTATCACTTTGTGGGTCGAGCAAAGATCAAAGGTAGCTTCATTTTGGAGTGAAACCAGAGATAGAACAGCACGTAGTCTTCTACAGGGAGAAATATTTTAATACACTTCATTTTGATAAAAGATAGACATAGTTGACTGCTAATATTCACAGACATGTCTGCTGCTTTGGAAATAGCTGGCTTTCTGCTGAGCTTGTGCGGGTGGGTAATTGTTGGAACCACTTTATCAAATAGTTACTGGAAAATCTCCACCATACATGGGAGCGTGATCACAACTTCTAGCATATTTGAAAACCTGTGGAAAAGCTGTGCAGAAGATAGCACGGGAGTCTCCAACTGCAGAAAATTTGATTCTTTGTTGGCACTGCCTGGTATGTCTCTATTTTCATGCAATGTTTTTTATATAGTAGAAGAACTTGTTGAAAAGAAATGTCAGTTAAAAAAAGTCTAATCCTATATCTTGTCTACTAGTAATAAAAAATACAGGTGTGATGAACTGGGACTGTGTCTGCACAATCTATGAATTCTCTGTGAGGTTATTAACCCTACATTGCTGTATCAGGCTGTAAATGCCATTCTAAATGTGCAGCTTTTGCCTCTTCTGTGATTTGTTTGTCTCCATGTTGGGTTGCAAATTCCAAAGGTGAGTGGCACAAGAAAAATAGTAGAGGATAGCTGACTCTTAAGTACCCAGTCATTGTAAATCTATTTTCTCTACACAAGACTGGTGGTTCCTGCCCAGAGTAACAGCATGGGGAAAGTCACCTTGGCAACAGAGTCATCTGATGGGTTTGTGCTCATGGCGGGGTGATGGATTTGTGCTCATGGCAGTAAATGGGCAAGGATGTCACCTCGTAAAGGGATCTGAAGGTTTTAAAAAGGCAGAGGCTGGTCTGGTCTGCCTAGGGGCCATTTTCTTCAGTCCATGAGGGAGAGACCATTCACTATGTAACAGCCTGCATGAGGCAGGGACACCCTGGGTTTGGTTTTAAACTTCAGAAATCTCAATTGCTGTATATCTCAGCTAAATATTTAAATCGTCAACAAAATCTTTCTTTGGATTGTTCTAAAGTTTTATTTATGTAGTGACAATATTCATTATATTGTAAATTGCATCATAAAGCATGTAGATTTATGTACTCTAAGCCTAAAGGCATCTACACATGGAGTTATTCTGGAATATTCCGTGTATGGATACTTGTATTCTGGAAGAAGAGTGCTTTTTTCTGGTTTAGCTTTCAAAATGGATTAAGTTAATTTTGAAAAAGGCAGTTTTATTCTGGAATATAAGTGTCTGGACATGGAGTTATTCCAGAGTCACTATTCTACTTTAAATTTGCACTCTACTTTAAACCAGAATAAATTTAATGTGTAGACAAGCCCTAAAACATACATTCTGATCTGGAAAAGATTTTAATGAAATTTTAAGAACATAAGTTACTGTACACTAAAAGAAAAAGGTAACTGCTCCCTCTAGGGGAGAATTTATTTTTATAATTTTCTTAAACTATTTTTCTCTAATAAGCAGTTTTAAAATGGTGTGTATAGTTTTCTTTGCATTACATTAGAGTGAGAGGAACATAAAACATGCTTTGAATAAACTTCTTGCATTCTGCAGTAACAGTTAGGACAATCTCCATCTCTTTTCTCTCGGCAGACTGCTTATCTGACCATGGATTGTGTTAGCATATAAATCCACTAATGGACTGAGCCTTATAATTTAGAGTTTCTGGCTCTACATAGCATCTTATTAGTAATTATTTATATGGTGCTATACATTTACAAAGCAGTTACCAGTGGGAATTATTTTAGTATTCCCTAGCCAGTAACACAAGACTGTGTCACTGATAAGAAGATAAGACAGATTGTTGGAAGAAGTTGCTGTGAAGACATTTGGAGAAGGCAAACAAAAATATCGGGAGTGAGAATGCAATGGCAAAAATTGGAAGATCTGGAGGATGATGAGAGCAGTAAGAAATGGGAGGTGGTTTGGGTGGGTAAGGAAGAAATGAGAGCAGAGATATAGGAAATTTATAGTTTAGCTTTAATGGTGAGGACTTGATTTTTAAATTTGATGCAGTAAGAGGAAGTGAATTAATATATTCAGAAGGTGGCTTTGTGGTTAGAGCAATGTAAAGGGAAGGTTTCTTAACCAGCAGCATGTTGGATAGCCTGCAGTATTTGAGAGAAGAAAAGAGATTTTAGCAATTAAGATAGAAAAAAGTGGATTTTCTTATGACAGAGAGAAAAAGAAGCAGAACTTAGAGACACTGGATTTATTGAATAAGAGAAGAGTTAAAGATGAGAGTTGCAAGCCTGGCAGACTGGAAGGCTAGTGGAATAGTTAGTAGCGACAGATCAGGAGGATGGAGAAAACAGGGTTGGAAGAAATAAGTAGCTCAGTTTTGGACATTAAGGGAGCCGCAGGACATCCAGAGAATTCCTGAGGGAGCTGGAAGCATGAGACCAGACAGCTGGGGGTGAGGGTTCAGTTCCAATGTGGATGTTATTTGGGAATCATCTGCACAGAAATGTATCTGAAACAATGAGAATGGATGAGATCAGAGGTAGAAAGGAAGGGCATCTTTGCCGTTGGGCTATTAGAGCTTGGTTTTTTCAATGGAAGCAGGAGGGGTCTTATGAAGGTCTCTCCACTGGCTGCCCTAGCTGTGTGTAGAGGGTCTTCTGATATCAGAGTTAGCCCAGTTTAAATCAGGCTTAAAACCTTTTTGAGATCAATAGGACTTTACTTAGCATATGAACTTTGGTTTAACTTTTTCCTTTTACATTTTCATCTACAATCTAAGCTGCCTTGAGCATCTTTGGACACGGAATACTATTATTTTTAAGGTCTGAAACTTTAGACTGAAAGGAGTGCTATACAGAGCTTGGGGTTCCATTCGTTCAGGAAACTGAACTATTTATGGAGATAAGGTATCAGCTAGTCAGGTGCCTAAAACTTATGATAGCCAAAGTTTGTACATGTACATTACATGGGCAACTCATAGCACAGTAGCTGAAATAGTCAGTGTCGAGAACAAACTAAACGTAACGATCTGACCACACTGGATGCATAGACAGAGGACAGGATATAGCCCAAAATTTGTACTTGCACAATACAAGTCCTTTTAGCTAAAGATTTCCAGATCCTTGAAACACGGGTAAGGGATTTGAATTGAGAATCTTATTTTATGCACTGCTAATTCAGACTGTGAGGCATAGGAGACAAACTATATTAAACTGTTTATGTATTTTACACCTGTTACAGCTGGGAGATCAAACATTTGTTACTAAGCAGTTAATCAGCTGCCAATTTCTATTTGTATTGGCACTTTAAACTCTAGCTTTATTATCCTTGAGTCCTCTGTTTCAGATTAATGAGATTAATCAAAGCTCCACAGAAGGAATATATTTATGGAATATATAATAGATAGTTTGTATCCCGTCATAGTATCAAAGGAGGAGATCAGAAAAGGTAAAGAATGAACAATGTCCTGGAAAAAGAAAATTGAACAAGGAAAATGGAAAAACAAAATGAAGAGCAGACTGATGAAAAACAAGAAAGCTGAGGTGGTGGGCCCAAGAGATGAGCTACTGGACAAAGTCATTATAGACTGAGAATCTAAGAAGAAATATCAAACTATATTGCATGGAAAGAGGATGACATGATTAACAAAAAGCCTAAGGATGCAAAAACTTGTTTTGCAGTATCTAAAAGGAGAATCCCAGGACCTCAAAATGGATTATAAAACTCCAGAAGGTGAAACTGACTGGCTTGCTTTCTTCATCCACCTCCTCAATTAATCTATTTTTGTGATTCAGATTCACAATACTTGGGATCTTATATATGACCACTTTGGAGAAAAACATTTAATATGTCCTTGGCAATATAAAATGAGATTCAGCTATCGCCTTTGACCATTTCTTTACATGCTGATTATCAGGCATTAAAACAAGTCAGTACTTAAATTGCCCTTTGTGCTGTTAAACTATAACAAATACAATTGATACACAAAGGGTGCATAATCCTTAACCTATTGGCTTCCTTTTGTGAGTCTTTTACATTTTAAAAACAGGATTGACTTGAAGGTTCAAATATTTATCCGACAGGATTGACTGGAAAACAAACCAAATTCAAACTACTATTATGTGCTATATATACAACCTCAAAGTGGTTCATTCTAAATGTCGTGTGCACCAGGTATATTATCTAATCTTAAACATCAGTAATATATTTTCATCAATAATCAGCGTGGTGTAATGGTTAGAGTGGGAGAGTGGGAATCAGATAAACGTTGTATATCTGTGCTTCAGTTACCCTGTCTATAAAATGGGAATAATACTTAGCTTTCTCAAGGTCTTTGACAGATGTTTATGTGTAAATTGTTGGTGTTTTCTTCAAAGCTGGAAATGGTAAAACTATAGCCAAGCAAATGTTACGCAATAACTAGGATATTGAATGGATGTCAGAAGGTCAGAGACTAAATATAAACTTGAGTTGAAAAACAATAAAACTATTGTGCAAATAGAACATTGCACCACCTCAATCTGTTTCATTGCCAATTAGCTCTGTGCCATCTTTGATTTAGAATCATGTGCTGCAATTACTATTGATAGGTAAATTAGCTTCATTTGTAACCTGATAAATAAATAACTTTTATAAAGAAGACAAAATTGAGAGTGACCCCTCCTGTTATGAAAGTAACTATAGTTAAATTTGTTAAGATTATTATAATGTGGTAAGGGGTGTAGCAGTAACTCTCTTCGTTAGAAAATAATGTAATCATTAAGCTTACATCAGTTACCCTAATGGTATGATTTAATACTCTGGCAAGTTACAGGTAATCCTTTTTAAAATTTTAGGAGTTTGAAGGAACTAAATCTTAACCTTTGAACATTGCCTTAGGTGCTGCACATAACCTTGGCAGCACGCATCACCAAACTTCCCAGAAAGCTGTGTCTGTTCATGCTGTGCACCCACTCTCCACAAGCAAGGTAGCTAAAAATTAGGGCTAAAACCATTCATTTTATGGAAAACTATTTTTTGCCTATGATATTTTTGCCAAAGAAAGCTTGAAATAGATATTTTATACAACAATTATTCCCTCAAACACTCTGAATTTTTTAACTCAGTAGGTCAGAAATTTATTACTTATGGTTGGGGACTGGATTAAGGTAGGCAAAAGGACTTCAGGTTGCAAGTTTTTTTTAAAAAGGAATTCAGTTTGCAAAAATCTTTGTTTGCGATGTCTAGCCCAAATACCTTGGACAATGGACAATGCATAAGAGAATTTAAATAAGAAGAGCCAGATTTCCAAGGTCTCCTCTAAATTAGTACCTGCTATTTTTCATGCACCATTTTTAATGGGCATAAAAACTTACATTTGGCCTGACAATAAGCAATGGTTCATACAGTTCTGGTGATCAGATACCTAACTCACTACTTTGGGTGTAATTTTACAGGATTTACAAAAACCTGTCAGGTGTTATTGAACCCATTAACTCCATAACTACTAGTTAATCTAGTTCAGCATTAAAGTTTGTAACCTCATTAATTTCTATATTACATAAACATTCTGAATTTTAGATGCATCTGTAAACCAAATATCGAAATGTTGTTAGCTTCACTCCTCACTAATTTTGCTAATTATTTGATTTTTGGGGGGATAAACATGTACTTTCAAAATGGAATTTAATTGAATTGATTTTTTTTGTTCCTATTTTCTAATGCAGCTTATATTCAAGCATGCCGTGCCCTGATGATCATTTCCATTATCTTGGGTCTCTTGGCTACCGTGCTGTCTTTGTTTGGTTTAAAGTGCACACAAGTTGGGATGAGTAATGAAAACACAAAAGTAAAGATTGCTGTAACAGGTGGAGCAATCTTCATTTTAGCAGGTAAGATTCCATCATTGTACATTGAGACTGAAATTAAGCCACCAATGGTGCTTAGTAGTTCTTTTGTGATTAGCAAACTAAGTGAAATGTACACCTGTGTTCATAATTTAAAGCTCTATGAGTATTAAATAAACCATTCAAGTATGTGCATTTTAAATTTTTCTCCATAGGACTCTCTTCCATGGTGGCTGTTTCTTGGTATGCTGCAAGGATTACTGCTCAGTTTTTTGACCCATTGTATGGTGGAACCAAGTAAGTTAATGGACTAGTTGGAATCAGTAATTTCAGTGGGCATTTTCAAGTAGTGTTTCCAGAACTCCCTAATCTTTACTGGTCAAATTACCCCATCCTTCTGAAAGAAAAGTTTATCAACAACTGAACCTTTGAAATCCTCCTCCCCATAGGATGGAGGGGTTAGTGCTGGTTGGGAGGACTGGGACATGGCCTCACTTGCGAGGAGTAAGGAACACTCAACCAGCCTCAAACGCTCAATCACAGCACATTGCCACAGAGTATATGTCCATCTCTTCTATTGCCATGATCTCCTGTCACTGATGGCCCATTGCATCTGCTGTCTGTGACCTTTTGGGGGCTCTGGGAATGCAGAACCAAAGTTAATGTGACATAGAGCATTTACCAGCAAGAAATCCTCCAGATCCACAGAAGCGCTTGCTCCAAAATGGTGTCTCCTCTGTTCCTTCTGTGTCTGACCCATCATGTTCCCTGGATGTGGGAAAAGCGGTGGATGTGTTATACCTTGACTTCAGCAAAGCTTTTGATACGGTCTCCCACAGTATACTTATCAGCAAGTTAAGGAAGTATGGGTTGGATGAATGGACTATAAAATGGATAGAGAATTGGCTAGGGCATAGGGCTCAACGAGTAGTGATCAATGGCTCCATGTCTAGCTGGCAGCAGGTCACAAGTGGAGTGCCCCAGGGGTTGGTCCTGGGGCTGGTTTTGTTCAACATCTTCATTAATGATCTGGAGGATGGGGTAGATTGCACCCTCATCAAGTTTGCAGATGACACTAAGCTAGGGGGAGTGGTTGATACCCCGGAAGATAGGGATAGGATACAGAAGGACCTAAACAAATTGGAGGATTGAACCAAAAGAAATCTGATGAGGTTCAACAAGGACAAGTGCCGAGTCATGCAGTTAGGACGGAAGACTGCCATGCACAGCTACAGACTGGGGACCGACGAGCTAGGCAGCAGTTCTGCAGGAAAGGACCTGGGGGTTTCAGTGGATAAGAAGCTGGATATGAGTCAGCAGTGTGCTCTGGTTGCCAAGAAGGCTAATAGCATATTGGGCTGCATTAGTAGGACCATTGCCAGCAGATCACGATAAGTGATTATTCCCCTCTATTTGGGATTGGTGAGGCCACATTTGGAACATTGTGCCAGTTTTGGGCCCCCCCACAGAGATTTCTGAGGGAAGGTGGAACACACAGAATAGGTGGAGCTGTGGGAAGAGAGAACAACTTTTCAAAATCTTTTTTGTGGCAGGCTTTCCAAGTATTTGAAGACTGTTATTATGTCCTCACTTAATTGCCTCTTTTTCAAATTAAACATACCTTGTTCCTTCATCCTTTGCTCATATAGCTTGCCTTCCATCCCTTTGATCATCTTTGTTGCTTGCCTCTGGATCCTTTCCAGTTTCTCCACATCTTTTCTATACATTGGTGACCAAAATGGGACACAGTACTCCATTTGAGTCCTAACTGTGCTGAGTGGGGCAGTACTAGCTCCCATGACTTTCATGCTATGCCTCTGTGTTAATGCAACTTAAAATTGCTTTGCTTTTTTTTGCAACAGCATCGCATTGCTGACTCATGTTGAGATTGTGATCCACCACAACTCCAAGATCTTTTTCAACAATGCTGATGCCAAGCCAGTTTTTCCCCATTCTGCATTTGTGCATTTAGTTTTTCTTCCCTGAGTGTAGCACTTTATATGTCTTTGTTAAATTTCATTTCGTTGTCTATAGCCCATTTCTTCAATTTATCAAGATCCCTCAGAATTTTAGTTCTGTCCTCCAAAGTGTTGGCAAATCCCCCACCAGCTTTGTGTCATCTGCAAATTTGATCAGTATGCACTCTATTCCTACATGCAGGTCATTAATAA
The DNA here is from genome assembly GCA_007922155.1 of Mesoclemmys tuberculata. Classification (NCBI taxonomy): domain Eukaryota; kingdom Metazoa; phylum Chordata; order Testudines; family Chelidae; genus Mesoclemmys; species Mesoclemmys tuberculata. The sequence continues at coordinate 38,705,384 of ML675649.1, read as the reverse complement.
ACATGTTAAACAACATGGGGCCCAGAACAGATCCTTGTGGAACCCCTCCTGAGACGTCCCTCCAATCTGACATCATTCCATTAATTGTTACTCTTTTTTTGCAGTTGTTTAACCTAATGGTAGTCCCACATTTCTCCAGCTTACTTATCAGAATGTCATGTGGTACTGTGTCAAAAGCCTTGCTGAAGTCCAGATATGTTACGTCCACTGCATTTCTCCTATCCACCAAACCAGTTACCCTGTCAAAGAAGAAAATCAAGCTGGTTTGGTTTTAGTAAATCTATGCCGGCTGCTAGTGATTACCGCTTCATTCTCCAGGTATTCACAATACATTGCTCTAGTAGCTTCCCAGGTACTGAAGTCAGGCTGACTGGTCTATAGTTCCCTAGCTCCTCCTTTTTCACCGTTTTAAAGATAGGCACTACATTAGCCCCTCTCCAGTCTTTCTGGACCTCTCCTTTCCTTCATGTGTTTGTAAATATTGCCAGCGGCTCTGAGATTTCTTCAGCTAATTCCTTCAGTACCCTGGGGTGAATAGCATCAGGCTGATTTGAATTCATTCAAATTGGTTAGAAGATCTCTGATAAGTTCTTTACTTATCTTGATCTATATCCCTTTCCCTTTATTTTCTATGGTAACTTCGCTAGTCATCTGGTCACTTCTTGTTTTTGTGAGAAGACTGGAGCAAAGGGAGCATTGAGCAGCTCTGCCTTCCTATCATCTTCCATTACCAGCTCACCTTCTCCATTGAGCAGTGGACCTACAGAGTCCCTGCTCTTTTTTTTTTGGTCTAACATATTTGAAGAACCCCTTATTGTTGTCTCTAAAATTCCTTACTAGCTGTAATTCATTCTTTGCCTTGGCTTTCTGGATTTTTGTCCCTACATGCTCATGCTATTCCCATGTAATCTTGGTGACATGCCCCTTTTTCCATTCCCTGTATGTATCCCTTCTGGTTTTTAGATAGCTAAAAGGCTCCTTGTGCAACCACATTGGCACCTGTGGCTTTTCTTATCTTTCGTCTCCATTGGAATACCTTGATGTTGAGCCTTTAATATTGCATCTTTTAGGAACTGCCAGCCCTCTTCGACTCCTTTTCTTCTTAATTGTCTTTCAATGGGACCTTGCCTACTATTTCTCTGTGTTGATTGAAATCCATCTTTCTGAAGTGTAGTGTCCTTGTTTTGCTGTTCTCATGTCCTCCTTTCCATAGGATCTTGAATTCTATCAGAACATGATCACTTCCTCCCAAGTTCCCAACAACCTTCACGTTCACAATTAATTCATCCCTGTTGGTCAAAACCAGATCTAAAATGCATGACCCCATAGTTGTTTCCTCAACTTTCTGAATAAAAAAGTTGTCCACTACACATGCTAAGAATTTGCAGGTCATATTATGTTTTGCTGTAATAGTCTTCCAGCAAATATCAGAGAAATTAAAATCACTCATTAATACTAGCTCATGTGTGTTAGCTAATTTTGTTACCTGCTTCTAAAATGAGTCGCCCACTTCCTCTTCCTGATTTGGTGGTCTGTTATAGACCCCCACCATAACACCACTTCTGTTCTTTTCCCTTTTTATCCTCACGCAGAGGTTCTTAGTTGGTCTGTCACTCACTTTCTCTTGGACCTCATAAAGCTGTTAAGTAAAATAGATCCTAACAGATATTTGTGGGACAACCCCCTTCCCTTCTGAACACTTAATTTCCTCCCTCCCACCACATACTCAGTATGTTGTTTATCATTACCCTTCATTTGCAGTCCTTTTAGAAGTTTTCAATACACATTTCTGGACAGGAGAAAGCTAGGAGAATCATTAGGATCTTCCCATATTTGCGTTAGCAGCTGATTCTGTGTAGATGTACCGAGGGAAAAAATACTTGTTCAAGGCTATGTCTACACTAGAAATACTGCTGTAATGTTGAAGTGTAGACAGTTACTATAGTGACAGAAGAGATTCTTCCATTGCTGTAGTAAATCCACCTATCTGAGATGAGGGTACCTAGACTAATGGAAGAACTTTTCTGTCGACCTTCTGCTATCTACATTGGGGTTTAGGTTGGCTTACTATGTATCTCAGTGGGTGTGAATATTTTACACTTTTAGGTCAATCCAGCTACGTCATTCAATTTAGACCAGCCCCAAGCCTCTCTCCTGTTCACCTGGCAGCTTTTGCAATACATATTAGTTTGTAGAACTCATAATGAAATTTTTCCTCAATTCCTTTAGAGATCAGCCCTTTCTTCCCTGCATAACTTTGTGTGTCATTTGTTCTTGAAATTGATAATAATGCCATTTTTTGTAGAACTTTTCTCTGATGTTCCTTTTTGAATAGTGTGGATCTCAATTATGCTTTTTATTTTTTTCCTAGAAAATACAAATCTCGTCCTCCCTAGGTGTCTATGATTCTGCCTTCTCCAGGTTCTTTACTAGATTTCTCTAACTGATCCTTCAGTGTGTCCTTCAGAGAATTCTCCTCCATCCCCTTCTAACTTTATGTGGGAGTTCCACCAGGCTCCATCCTTGGCCCCATTCTCTTCTCTCTCTACACCTTCTCTCTGGGTAATCTCTCTCACAAACACAAATTCAACTACCATCTCTGTGCTGACTACTCACAGATCTGTCTGTGTTCTGGACCTGTCTCCTTTTGTCTAAACTAAAATCTCAGTCTGTGTCTAACATCTCATGGATGTCTAGCTGTCAGTTCAAACTCAACCTGGCTAAAATAGAACTAATCTTGCCCCGCATCCCTTTCCCTGTGTCTCCTGTCCTGTCCACTGTAGACAACTCCACCATCCTGCCAGTCACACAGACCTGTAACCTGGGCATCATCTTCAACTTGGATTTCTCTCTAGGTCCTCATATCCTGGCTGTCTAAACCTTGCAGATTCTTTCAGCATAACACCACTAGGATACAGCCTTTCCTATCCATCCACACAGTTAAACTCCTATCCATGCTCTCATCATCTTGCGTCTCAATTACTGCAGCATTCTTTTCTCTGAACTTGACAAATGCAATCTTGGCCCACTCATTTCCATTCAAAATGCTTCTGCAGAAATCATTCTCCTTACCCATTGCTTTGACCATGTCACCCCACTCTTTGCATGGCTCTGACTCACTACTTTCAAGGTCCTTCCTGGCCTTTCCCCAACCTATCAATCACCTCTCATTCATTATTGAAAGGTCAGCTCCTGATTCCAATCTGCAGCCATAGCTTTCTTGTTAAATTTTCAAACAAGCACTTTCCTTCTTTCTCCCATGCTGTCTCTTGCTCTTGGGAGAACCTCCTCATAAACAGCCGCAAAGCTACTTTTTTATCCTTCAAATTCTTCTTTGCCTTAATGTCTACAAAAACCATGACAACAGTTAGGCTGCTGGTGTGCTGAGACCACAGCCTGTCATGCTGACCAATGTTGTCTCATTGTTTCCTTGTACTCAACTATTTGTCTATAGCCATCTATTGTTTTATCTTTTTATTGTAAGCTCTTTGGGGCAAGGACTGTCTTTTGTTCTGTGCTTGTACAGCATTTGGCACAATGGGGTCCTAATTCAGAACTCGGACTCCTAGGTATTGTGATCATACAAATAGTAAAGTTAAGCTCTTCATTAAGAAATACAATAAAGGGTGATGGGTTTGTATCTGGGCTTGTGAAAGACTCACAAAACCAGTTATTCTGGACTATTTATTATTGACATTCAGGGCAATTCCTCTTTATAATTGCCACTTGGTGGTAATGTTGGGTTAGATATGAAAAAGCTAGATGTGAAAAAATCTCCAGTTTACTATATAGAACTAACCACTTCAGGAAATCTACCAGCTGTTCATAGAATATAGGGAGAAGTCTCAGGGTGAAGCAATCTTGGAAAAGGAAAGACTGGACTGGATTAAAATTTGCATTCAGACATGGTATGATTAGGCAGATGTTCCTTTGCTAGAAGGAAACTAAGTTTTCTACATTAGAGCAAGGACTGTATCTACAATATGCATCTATAATTTTGCTTTCTCTGAGATTTTTAAGGTTGCTACTTTCAGATCAGTTCACACTTTTAACTAAACGTTTTCCTGGCATGAGTGCTAGATCAGACACTAATTTCTAGAGTTCATCAGTCCTTTACTATTCAAACCTATTGGGGGCTTAGCTGTTTACTAATCTTCTACAGTGGTAATATATATTGGCAATTCTGTGCAGGATAAAATAGTTACTCTGTAGAGGTAATACTGAGATCTCCAGATGTAAGTAGGTAAGTGCAGTAACCTTTTTTCCCTTTTATCTTCAAGCTGTTTTTCCATGGCATATGTGTTCTATTCTCAGACACTGTAAATATTTATCCTTTATGACCAACTCTTCAATACTTCTAAGCAATGGTATATTCCCTTTTGTCTCCATGTTACTTATTAATGTTTTGTTTTCTAAAGCCCTAATTCAGCAAAGCACTTAAGCACATGCTTAAGGGGTTTGGTAAGGTAAACATTTGTATTTCGAATCATTATCCACATAATCTATTATGTAACATTTAATTAGGTACTAATTAGTTGAGAAACTAAACTGTTTGGTTTATAAATCTCTGCATTTTCACCAGAATGATGTTAGCTTTTTATAGAATTAACAAATTTTATAGCAAGTGCAGCTTAAGATGTATTATTGCTTCATATTAAACATATAATATAATGGAGAAAGCTTTAAATGTTCTATATATGATCCTGTTGTATGATACTTCCATAAAATCCTTCATATTCCAGGTTTGAACTAGGAGATGCATTGTACTTAGGTTGGGCTGGATCGATTCTGTCTATGCTTGGTGGGACCTTCCTGACTTGTTCATGCAAAGGGGGAAAAGGAGGAAAATACAGGTAGTTTTTCTTCTTAAAGGTCAACATAAATTATATACTTCAATCAGTAGTGCCAATTTATGCATAGAAAGTGAGTTTGTCTCCAATTGTCCACTTCTGTAATTGTGTAGATGCAAACACTAGAGACTAGGACTGTCAATTCAACACTGAGTCTTGCCATAATAATAAGATCTAGCGAAGTCAGTACAAACTTAAATTTCAGACAGACAATGATTTGTTTATACTGCTTTATGTACTGTACACTGAAATGCAAGTACAATATGTATATTCAAATTGATTTATTTTAGAATTATATGAAAAAAATGAGAAAATAAGCAATTTTTCAATAATAGTGTGCTGTAACATTTGTATTTTTATGTCTGATTTTGTAAGCAAGTAGTTTTTAAGTGAGGCAAAACTTGGGAGTACGCAAAACAAATCAGACTCCTGAAGGGGGTACAGTAGTCTGGAAAGGTTGAGAGCCACTGCCCTAAACGAGCCCAGGGATAACCGAAAGTGATCATCTAGTTTGGTATTGGCACTGCTGAGATCATCTGGCACTCAGGCCTCACAGCGACTGTCAGAGTCTGATACCATTGATTGGCCCACGAACCCTTTGGGAATGGGCAACAAATCTTAAGTACAGAAATAATTAGGGCTAACGCTCTACAACGCAAGCTGATGTCAGTACTGTCAGTGGCCTCAGCCCATCCAGCACTGGAGAGGTTGGCATAGGCAAGGTCTCCATTCCCTGTGGCACTGGCACCAAAGGGCTCAGTACTGGCTGGATTCCGTCAGGCTGAGGACCTGGCTACGCTAGAAGCACCTAACTCTCCGCCCTTTAGTACTGAGATCACGGCACCGAGCCATGGTTGACCCAAGGGGTTTTTCCCCACAATCATGCCATGGCCCTCCATTGTCAAGTGAGGGATCGTACATTAAGCTGTAAGGAGTTTTTCAATACTCTTCCCAAGCTCCATATAAGACCCAATATCAATAGGATCCATGAATGTACCATCAGATACCTCCACCAGGTCCTATGCCACTGCAGTGGCCATACAAGGATCCCACAGCAGGATCCTGAGGCAGCACTGAGCATTGCCCAGGAACCTTCTGGGCATGCTCCCTTAGCCACAGCATTGCGGGCCTTAGAACCACAAGAAGTGGAGGAACAGGAGGTACACACAGAAGAGGAGATAATACTCAAGATCTTCTTATCTGGACGAAACAGTCATGCTGTTTCCTCCTTCCATGGCAGACAAATTCTGCTTGATCCAAGAGCTGGTTGACACCTTCCACATTCCATTGGAGGAGGTTAAAGATACGCATTACCAGCTCATCATTATCCTCCATGCTTCATTTGCTTGCAAAATCATCCTCCCAGTTAACGAGGCCATCCTAGACCCAGCTAAGATAGTATGACAAACTCCAGCTTTGTTGGCCCTGACATGCAAGTGGGTGGACAAAAAGTATTATGTCCCCATGAATGAATCAGTGATCCTGTTAACCCACCCACCACCCGGTTCCAGTGTTGTGGGCGCTGTGAACTCTTGTGGCCGACAACACTGGAAGTGCCTTGATCTCTTTGGTAGGAAGGTGTCCTCCTTGGCCACCTTACAGTTTCAAATTGCCAACTACCAGATGCTCACAGCAAAGTACCACTACATGAATGATAATAAATTACACAACTTTATTCATAAACTGCTAGAGAGCTCCAAGGACTCCTTCAAGGCCATCATCCAGGAAGAGCAGCTAGTAGCAAAAACATCTTTGTTATCAGTCCTTGATGCTGCCAACAGGCTGCCAGGACCATCTCCATGGCTGTGGTGATGAGACAGGTGCCATGGCTTCACCTCTTGGGATTCCCGATGGAGGTGCAGACCACAGTGAAGGACCTGCCCTTTGAGGATGTCAAACTCTTTGCTGAGAAGACCAACACCTCTCTCCGCTCTTTGAAGGATTACAGGGCCATTCCCAGGTCACTGGGAAACTACACAAAAGAGTCATTTTAGCCCTCAGTACCAACAGAACCCTTATTTGTCCCAATTCCAATTGCAACAGCACTGAGTCCCAATGGAAGAAAGGGAAATTCCTAAAATGAAAGCCTTTGGGATCCCAGTCCTTGACTCAACCTCCTGCCTCTAAACACCACTTTTGATAGGCAGGTTGAGGCAGCACAAGACCTCTTCCTAGTACTACCTGTGCCCATTCATCCATTTAGGCACTGTTTGGCAGCATTCCACAGTGTCTAGGAGTGTATAATTAGATGGATCCTAGAGATCGTCAGATCCAGTTATTCCATCCAATTCACCTCCTTACCCCCTCCACAACACCTTTCCCCATCCCTCTTCAGGGACCCGTCTCACAAGAGTCTACTATGGCAGGAGATAGATTGCTCTTGTAGTTTGGAGCCATAGAACCACTACCTCAACGTCTATGAGGCAAGGGGTTCTACTCTCATTAGTTTTTAATACCCAAAAGGAAGGGAGGGAGGTTGGAGACCCATCTTGGACCTCAGAGCTCTCAACAAATTCAAGTTCACCTTATTGACAATCATTCCATCATTGGAACAGGGAAACTGGTTTTCGGCCCTCAACCTACAAGACACCTACTTTCACATTTCAATACTGCCAGCTCACAGATGTTTTCTCAGGTTCACTCTGGGGCACTACCAATACAGAGACCTCCTCTTCAGACTTTCATCAGCCCCAAGAATATTATCCAAAGTTCTCTCAGTGGTGGCTGCCCATTTATGATCACAAGAGATAATGATCAACCCTTATCTGGAGGATTGTCTCCTCAGAACCCGGTCACTTCAAGAGACTTGTCAAGCAACTGAGGACATGATATGCTTGTTCACAGAACTGGGCCTACCGACCAAGTCCCTGAAAGCAACCCTCACACCATTGCCACGCTTAGAATTCATAGGGGCCAACCTAGATGTGCTACAGGCCAAAGCCTTTGTACCTCAAGACAGGTTTCTATCCCTGGTCTCTCATATGGACATAGCCCAAAGCAGCCCACAATTGCCAGCCAGAATCTGCCTCCTGCTCCTGGGGCACATGGTGGCAAGCATGGTGGTGATTCCACATACCAGACTACACATGCGATGCCTGCAGCTGTGGTTCTGTTCAATTTACAAACCAAATTGAGACAGTCTAGACAAATGCTTGTCACTGCCCACCAGGATCAAGAACTCCCTGGATTGGTGGAAGAATCCAGCCAATGCATGCAAAGAGACCCCCTTTTTTCAGGTGCCACCATCATCACTCCTTGCCACTGGCACATCCCTCATTGGATGGGATGTGCATTTAAATGGTCTCACAATGCAAAGCAAATGGTCACCTGTGGAGATATCCCTCCACATCAGTCTCTTCAAATTAAGAGCATTGAGCTACTCTGAATGCCTGTGCCCATTTCTTCCTGCTGATAACAGGATCACATAGTAAGATTCTAATCAACCACCATGGCGGAGCCAGATTGCCCTCCCTATGCTTGGAGGCAATGAAACTATGGAACTGGTGCATCTCTTATGACATCATCTTGTCTGTGGCTTACCTCCCAGGTGCTCAAAACTTGACAAAGGACAAGTTCAGTCACAAATTCCCACATGACCGCAAGTGGGAGATGTACCCATCAGTTCTTCATGACTTGTTTGCACCACAGGGAACACCATCCACTGGTCTGTTCATCACTCCTCAGAACAAGATGTGTCCTCAATACTGTTTCAGGGCGGGAATTGTTCAGCATTCTCTGGGCAATGCTCTCCTCCTCCCATGGGACAAGGACCTTCTGTACGCCTTCCCTCTGTTTTCTCTTCTGCTGAAAGTCCTGCTAAAGAAAGATAAAGAGAGATGGAGCTTACATGATTTTGATTCCTTCCATAGGGCAGAGACAGACCTGGTACCCTTACCTGATTTACCTTGTGATGTGCCCACTGATCTCCCTTCTGATCACACATACCTTCTCTCTCATACCTTACATCCCAGCTTGGTGATCCTCCACCTCAAAGCATAGCTCCTACATGGTTCCAGCACCTAGAAAGCTCATGGTCAAAGGAAGTGCAAGAAGTCCTACTCTACAGTAGAAAGTCTTCCACACAATGCACTTACCTGCAGAAATGATCCAGGTTCTAGATTTGGTGCATGTCCCAACAAATCTCTCCAGTGTCAGCAGCTCTTCCGCTTATTGTGGAATATGCCCTGACTCTTAAAAATTGGGGTTATCCCTGAGCTCTCTCAGTGTCCACCTAGTAGCTATTACAGAATTTCACCAACCCATAGAAGGATACTCAGTATTATCATACCCGACTACTAAAAGGTTCCTTAAGGGAATACAGACTCTTCCCTCAACCTCGACTTCCTACCCCTTCGTGGGATCTAAACCTAGTACTGAAAGGGCTAACTAGGACCCCCTTTGAATCTATGGCTAACTGTTTGCTAGCATACCTATAGAGAAAATGGTCTTTCTGATTGTGATTTACCTTGGCTAGAAAAATAGGGGAAACAGCAGCTCTGATGGCACATCCTTCCATACACAGTGTTCTTCCCAAATAAGGTTATACTCAGGCTGCATCCGAGGTTCATCCCTAAAGTGACCTCCTTGTTTCACATGAATCAGTCTACACCTTCCCACTGAAGACAATATGAAGGCCATACTGCATATCTTAGACGTCAAGAGAGCGCTGACATTCTATCTCAATAGGACAAAAGTCTTCAGCAAGTCCCCTAGACTATTCCTCTTCACAGCAGAAAGATCAAAGGGCTCGGTAGTTCTCGAATTGCATCAGACAGTGCTACCAAATTTGTAACATGACCCCTCTGGACTTGATCCATATACATTCTACAAGATCGATCTCCTCATCCATCGCCTTCTTTAAGGATATCTCTGTCTCAGAGATCTGCAGAGTGGTGACATGGGCATCAGCCCACATTTCCACAGACCATTATGCGATCATCTGGGGCTCTCTGATGCCATCTTTGGCTCCACATTACTATCTTCTGTGACTAACCTGACTCTGAAGTCCCAGCCCTCCAAGGGGTGCTGCTCAGGAGTCACCTACAGTGGAGCACCCACATAGGGACATAACTCGAAAAAGAAGTTACTCACCGTGTGCAGTAATGATGATATAAATGAAGACTCTAGAGGCATAACTGTTTAGATCAGTTAAACTGATTTTGTTAAAGAGCATGTGGATGTATAGCACTTAATTATTTACATGCTGTTTTTCTTAATTACAGTGACCGCAAGTATGATTATTCAGAGGGCCAGGCAGCTCATCAGCCATGCATTTACACCAAAAATTCTGAAACAGTCACGACATCCAAAGATTATGTGTAAACTCTTTTATTTTTTAATTGTTTGTACATTAACATCTTGTCAGCCCAAATAAAAAAGATGAACTAATTTTTGAGTGTTCTAGTTCAGGTTGCAATCTTTATCTCAGTACTGAGGTTAGTATATGTTTTAGTACTTGCTACTAGAAATATTTTCAAAATGGAAACAGTTAAGTTTCTGGAAAGATACTGCCAAATGGAGATTTCCTGTTCACTGACAGATTGAACAAAATGAAGCCATAATGTATGGACAAACCAAGAGTGATTGCTAAACTATTTTTGACTGGCTCAAAGAGTGAAACTGACATGATGCAACTAATCACAACCTAATAAAACCACAGTGTTGTAAAGCTTACTGTAATTTTATTAATACTTTGGCTTCTTATTTTTTAAAATGTTTTAGATTTTAACGGTAAATAAGCGTTAATCCTTGAGTGATTTTGGAGTTCTAAATGAAAGCTGTTATGGACAGTATTAATGAAATGTTATTTTTATTATATTTGCACTTAAAGATATGTCACATTATGTCTAGTATGTGGGATTTGTAGAGGAACTTTGCTTAAAAAACTGCACCACACAACACACTAAAATCGTTGTCCAGTGGATGGCAAACATACAAGGAATACTGAACACAATCAGGAGTGGAGAAGCCATCTGATAAAGGGATGCTGTATCTATATAAGATCTTACTCCGAAATCACTGTTTTTTTACTTAAAAAAATTCCATTTACACTAGAATTGATCTTGAAATGTGAAAAAATCCAGTGTATTATAATTGTCTAATTCAAACCATTCCACAGCGACTCTGTTCTGCACTAATATGGTCGAAGCTTTCAGTCATTGGCACTTTCATCTCAAGTTACTCTGCTGCTGAGAATACGCTTTGTATTGTATAAGCATTTAGTCATTGAAGATTAGCTGACTTTGTAAAATTACACTGGTTTGCTGAGCAATGCCAAATGAAATTTCACATTGACAGCTTTACAGCTTTCATAATTACTTTTTAAATGTCATATGTATTAAAATAGTTCAACAAAATAGCCCTCTATTTTTGTCTGATTTTGAGCTCCATAATTAAATTTAAACATAGCCTGAGTTGTAAGTTCTATCTGTCTCCAGTGAACCCAGATAGCATATTTTATATGAAATACCCCTTTGGGTCTTTTAATTGTTTTAATGTTGTGATGGATATTTCAGTACTGTTGAAAGTAAGGGAAAACAGCTAATTCAGGCAAAGAATGAGCAGTTGCTGTGTAAGCTTCCCACCCAGAGCTCTGTCAGTACTCAGACTGTGGTCTGCAATGGCCCTCTAGTCTAATTCTAGACCTACTTATGAACAAGTAGGTTAGGGTTGTCAAACTTATTTTGCGGGAAGGCCAAATTCTACTCTTTATTGCCCAATGGATGGGGTACAAATTCGAACTATACTGCCCTAGGCACAGTAATTCTCCCAACTGATGTCATTTGCGGCTTTGTACAAAGATCTAGAATAGAATATAGCCTGTATGTAGTAATAAAAAGTTATTTGTTCAGTACTCTGTTGTCCTATTTATCATCACTCAAAAGGAAAACACGCTCATCATTAGGCCTGCACCACTATTTTTTCCCTTTGTTTTTCTTCCTTCCCTATCCTTTCAGTTTATCCCTCTTCTTTGTTAATTTCTCTTCCTTGCTTCCCTCTGCATCTTTTTCCATGCAGCTATTTCTGCCACTTATGGGCTGCTGTCCTACCCCATTCCATTTGCTAAAATGATCGGCAATTAAATACTTAGAGTCTTCATTAGACTTTAAAGCTCCAGTGAGTTGAATTGAGAATGAGGAAATTCATATCTCGTGTCATTGTCGTGGGTTGTTTACAGTCTTGGGGAGAATAATACTGCACTCTGTTCATGTTTGGAAGATTATGTTTGCAACCATAAAGGATAGAATTTAGTCTGCAAAATCTGAATGTCATGGAAATTTCAAAAATCATTGAGAAGGCTGGATGTTTTATGCTTGTGTAGTTGGTTTTGCAGCCTTGCTAGATGTTTTAGAAGCAACTGTGTTTATAACTTCGAAAAAGAACATTTTAATCAGAAATATTTATTTGGAAGAAATAATTTTTTCAGAAGAATGACTCAGCTGATCCTACATCTGTAAATGTTCTTCGTATCTCTGCAGCTGAGACCAGAATCCTGCATTGGGCTCTGCTCCTGGTCTGGCAGTCTTCACAGTCTAGAAAAAAGTGACAAACATTGCATGTGTGGTAGAAATTGTGCAGGAAATCAGGCAAGATAATTTTTCCCTCCAGGATCTCTGAGAAAGTTGATTTTGATATTTATGGTGGGGAATCACTGTGAAATGTCCTGGTTTTGTATATTTTGCATATGCCAAAGAATACATGGCATTATTTTTGAGTAATATGATCTGTTGCATCTGGGGGAGTGAGGGTTGGTCCATTTCCTAGTGAACTGGCATCCACTTGATGGTCAAGTTAATTAGTAACCTTTCTGGTAAGTATAATAGAAAGGTGGGACTGAGCCCCACTTGGTGGGTGCTCCAAATCAAGGTTGAGGCATTGTTAGTAGGGTTAGTCCCTAGCTAAGGTAGTGTTTTATCAGAAACAATAAATATTGTCTCTTTGCAGTGTTTCACTATTACATATATAACATATTTGTATGAAGGAGATTAGGATTAAAACTGCCAAGTGATACCTGCACAGATTTGCTTCATTTTTCACTGAGTGGCTTCCTGTGTCTGCACCCATTTTATGTTCATTTGCCATGGCTTTGCAAATGCGATCAGGAATGTTCATAGAAACAACAACCAACTTTCTATGAATATTCTGCAATGTTTTCTTATAGAACATTTGACTTTGTATTTTTATTTGTTCCAAAAACCTAATTTAAAAAGCTTCCCTTGTCTGGCCAGGGCCAGAAACTTGGCATGGGATTGTGTCAAATCATAACAACTCAAATTTTGAATGCTGAATATTCTTAAATGGCTTACAAACCACAGTACAATAATATTCACAGGATTTCAAGTAAATAAAAGTTAAAATGCACAGAGAGTTTATGAACAAAATTGGAAAAGATTTTTTTTAAATTATGAATGATTGGCCCTGCTTTAATATATAATAAAACGGGTTAAGAACACTCAAATGCAACTATAAAATGATATCAGATTTTGTCAATATTATCAATTATGGCATTCATAGGTTTCCAAGTTCAGTAAAGCAACTTAAATAGTTTTATCTCCAGGTGCTTATTTTTTCAGATAGGAGTGCTGTCTCCTATGTTGTCTGTTATTATTTATAACATACTTTGAAATGAATTTCTTATCAAACATCAGAGGTATAACTTTCAAGCATGAGTACGATACCTCGAAGGCATCCATCAGAGTGAGATTTAGGTGTCTCATCAGATAGGCAGTGCAGATTGTTGCAGATCTGCTGCGGCCATTTTTACAGTAAACTAAGCATTTTCCACCACTTCGTACAGTGTCCTCAATGGCATTGCTGCACTGTTCAAAATACTTATACAAGTCTTCCACAGGATCATCGAAGACAGGAACCCGCAGGCTTCGGACTTGGTGAAGGCCCGGGAATGGCTGCTGTCTGGAGACATTAATACAGAATGTAACTCCCTCTTGAGTGAGGAGTTCTTTGTTGCAGGCTGACCTAGCATTACTGATTAGCAGAGAGTCGGTTATCTTACAGAGCTGTAACATTGGCAACAAAGGGTGCAATTCACTACTGCCCTCTGATGCTCTCACAAGCTGCTTTTCTCGAGTGCATTAAGGACTGTGGAAGAACACAAAATGATACTTAAACACTTGGTAATTGAAAGTGTAGTTTCTTTCCAGCAGCACGTTAGTTGTTTCTGCTGTCCTGTTCCTTAGCCATCTGTGCTGTGCTATATTTATTCTTAACTTACTGCCAGAATTAAAGGATTCCTACAGGTCCTAGTGCCCACTGTAGTGTGATTGAAACATCTGGGAAATTAAAATATATTTCAGAGCCCACAGACCAGTCGTAGATCAACTTAGACATTTGAATAGCACTAATTTCTGCACCAAAAATTTCGGTACTTCTCACCACAAAAGTAAATTAATCTTCCCCAGGACTACTGTTTATTCAGAAAGCAATACTACTGTAACCACTGAAATATTGATCAAAGAGGAATAAAATGAATGCAAAGCAAATCGGATATATTGCACCAGCTCTGGAGCAGTGGATTGTTTTTGGGGGCATAGAGTATTTTCTAAAATACTCATGTAAATAGCAAACGGCATGCCCATTTTGCTCAGCACAGTATTCTGAAGTTCGCAGAATGTTTGGGGATGAAAGTTTTCAATAGCTATGCACTTTTTGTGGATAAAAGGTGAGCAAAGAAATGATATAATGAAAGGTACCTCAGTAATGAAAGACTTTATTTTATTGTCAAAGGTGATGGATTGAACGGTGCAGGTCAACATTTTCTGGCCTGCGAACGTAGGGCTGGCTAGCCGCGGTCAGACCGTGGTCTGTCTAGCCCAGCATCCTGCCTTCCACCCACGGCCAGTGCCAGAGGCTCCAGAGGGAATCAAGGGACGAGAGCCATTTAGGGCATGTTTAGGGACACCCACGAGGGCGAATGGTGCTGTGCAAGGACAAGGGCCGCGCGGCGCCAGTCCCCATGTAAACAGAAGCTGCCCGGGAAGTGGAGCCAGGTGTGCCAGCCAGGCCCCTTACCGCAGGGGCGCTGGGCTTTATTGTAGGGGGCCAGCTGAGGGAAGGGGCTGGAGCAGGCCCCCTGCGCCCTAGGGCGGCGCCTGCAAAGTGAGCCAGGGCCCAGCCCCGGCCAGGGCCTCACTGCAGCCCGCGCAGGGCCAGAGGAGGGGGCGGGGCCGCAGCCTGGGGTGGGGGCGGGTCTTGCTGCCCCTCCCGCCCCCGAGGGAGGGGGCCAATGGCGGGCGTGGGCGGGGCCATTGTCTCGCTCCCCCGGTGTCCATGGCAACCTCCTGGACTCCGCCGGCACAGCCCACGCGGGCCGGGCTCGCGGAGGGGGGTTCCGCCTGTGCTGGAGCCGGCGGGGCGGGACCGATTCGACGGCCCCCTCCGCGCTGGGGCTGAGGCGGGAGTCGCCGCTGCTCCCCGCCCGCAGCGGTGGTAGGGCCCGCGGCCGCTCGCTGCCGTAGTGCGTGGCGGGGCGCCGGCCATGGAGCCGCCGGCCGCTGCCGGGTGGGTGTCGGCGGGTGCCGGGTTCCTGCGTCCCGCGCCCAGGGCGGTCACGGCCTCCCTGCAGCTTGGGCGAAGGGCGGGGAGTGTGGGGGGGGGCGGGGGAGCGCGTGCGCACGGCGACTTGGAGTGTGCGCGCGTGCCGGAGCCGGGGTGCCAGGTATGCACGTGCTTGCGGGCGCGCGCAGGTGTGCAAGAGGTCCAGACGGCTCGTGTCCACGTGCGAGGCCTGTGACGTGTGCGTGCAGGGCTGGGGGTGCGCGCAGGTGGCAGAGGACATGTCTGTCGGATGTGCGCGTGTGTGCACGGATTCCAGGCGTGCACCTGTGGGGGGGGTGTGAAGTACGGGTATATGCAGGGACTGGGGCGTCTGTATGTTGGCAAGTATGTGGCAGAGTGCATGGGGTGCAGCAGCATGGCGTGTATGCGCACGCATGTGCCATGCTCCATGCACGGGGTGTGTGAAGTGCATGTGTGTGCAGGGGTTGTATGTGTGCATGTGGGAAGCGTACCTTGGGATGTACTGTGAAAGTGGGATTGCACGTGTGTCAGTATGTGTGTGTTGGGAGACAGCACACACAGGATTCTGCTGTTCTGGTGGCAGGTGTTAATGATCAGTGTGTTGGCATGGCGAAAGGAGTCTGCGCGTTTGCTATATTCTTAGAAGCATGTTTGACTGCATGTGTTTGGGTTGGGGGCGCCGCGCTGCTCCAGCTGCAGTGGAGCTTGTGAGAGGTATATATCCACCTGGGAGCTTTTTGTTGCTTTCACTTTGGTACTAGAGTTGGAATGATTACCCAGAGTAGTCCCCCCTCTGTCATTGTTATGATATATTTTTCTCCTCTGTTTGATTAACTTATTTATGTTAATAAGGAGACCTATGCCTCTTGGTCTGTAAAATGGCCCATTACAGAGGTGCAGCCTATTTAGCCTGGACTTCTGGAATGATATTTTTCATCAGCTTTCTCTTTCCCCTCAGTGTGTGCCTTGATTTTTATACACCATCAATATTAGGTGTTGTGCAGTAAACACAGATAATGTTTTGAATAGTTATATTGGAGTTAGATTTTTTAATTCTGTGTAAAGCAAAATAGCTTCATGTAGATTAGGTTGGGACTCTGATTTGAATTTTGTGTTTCTTTTGTGTGTAGTTTCAGGCTGATCAAAGAAGATACAGAAAGTGACTATGAACAAAATTCTAGCCTGATCAGAGAAGAAGAAACAGAAGATGTTAAACAAGATTCCAGTCTCTTTGAAGAAGAGGAAGAATCTGAAACTGAAGAAGATGGTGAACAGTTAGTGAAATTGGCTGAAGATGACCTGAGCAGTAATAGGATCATACTCAGAAGTGGCATACAGGAATGGCCAGATGGTTCCAGTTACAAAGGAGAATTTGGGTTTGATTTGAAGCTTGGTTATGGAGAATTCTCATGGGTCAACGGTGAGGTAAACTGGTTTATCCTATTTAAAATTTACATTAGGTGCATGTCTATCTGATGGCAGATTTGATTTGTACATAACAATGTCAAGGAAGAAGCATTGGTAAGTTTCCCACCTTCCAGATTCATATACAAAAGTGTAACAAACAAATAATTCTCTGCCTGCCAAATAGGATGGATTATTTTGGCCTTTTACAGTGCTGCACTTGTGGCGCACAACATAGTATGCTGAAAGTTCAGGTAGCACTGCTCTTCATGCTTAAACTGGGAGTTCTGTTAAAGTTATGAACATAAAATAGGGATGCCTGTATCTCCTATTGGCAGCCATTATGTGGCCAAATAATTACAGAACGAAACATTAACTGCGTGGAATCCGGATATCAGAAATTGTGAACTAGTTTGCATTTGCATTACTGCTTGTAGTTTTAATATTGGATGAAGAACTTTTAAGATTTAAACATTAATTCAGTTTTAAGGCAGAATGGAAATTAGTTTACAATCTAACATTCAGGCATCATTTTGTTAATGCCAATATAAATTGGGCCCCTAGTTATTACCTGACACTTTCAGGTAAGAATGTGTGAGAAAATGGGCAGAAGTTGAATCCTCATGTGTTTATGGCATCTCTGGATTTCTGGCTGTGTTTTCACTTTAAGATCACAGTATAGCTCTCCTACCCCAAACTAAAATGTGTGAAAATGGCACTAAAGTACATTTTATAACATCACTAGTTGTATAACCGGTTGGCTTCCCCCTGGTGGGTCTTGCACTTTTACCTCTCTTCATGGGCCAGGGCACCCCTGGCTGCAGAGGAGCTTTGGCTCCTGGTCTGGGAGGGAAACTTCTCCAGCTGCCACAAGCCTTCTGGCAGCTTCTCCCTCATTTGTTCCCTCCCCTCCCTTTAGGGGAGGCAGGGATTAAGTACACCTGGCATAGCCCTTCATTGGGTCCAGGTGTCTCTAATTGCCCTGCTGTAATGTCTCCTCTGCCTGCAGGATGAAGGGTCTTTAACCCTTTTGGGCCCACATACCGGCCCTGGTATTTGCTTTGGTAGCCCTTTGGCCTGACTTTACCACATAGGGTAACAGAATACTGATTAGTGAAAGTTTTAATGTTTACCTCGTCTCATACACGCATTCAAAACTATAAATTATATTTCTGTTGATAGGGGGAAATATCCTTAATGTTTTAACATTAGATTGCTGGATATTTTAAAATGTTATGCAAATGACCTGTTATTTTTTGTGTGTAGATCTTTCTTACTTTCTTTGTATCTGAATTTTGAAGCCAAGCAAATTAATTCTCACTCTTTCTTATCTTGGCTATTTAAATAGCTAATCTGCCTTTTGTATGAAAAATAATAATAAAAAAATCCAAATTGTTAACTTCACCCTTTCCTGTTGTACTGACGCAAAATGTAGGTACAGAATAGCATACATTTATTAGACTTTAAGGGAGCAGCTAGCCTTATATCTTTGTAAAGCATTATATCTTGTAAAGCATTTTAACTAAGGAATCCTCACAACAGCCCTCCTGTGAGGAGGATGTATTAGTGCAATTTTACAGCTTGGGTAACTGAAGCAGAGAGGATGTGATGTAATCGAGGCCACACTGTAGGTGGCCCAGCTGGGATAAGTCTGTGGGAGTTTTTAGACCATACTCTTGTTTTTGGTCCAGTAGGGTGTGCCACTTGTAGGGTACCATTAATGGCATTTATTCAGATATTATCTTATTTCTGGGCAGTATTAGCCATTTTAGTCAGAAATCAAGATTTCACTATGATATTTTCTCCTTTGAGCTCTAGCAGTTTGACCATCTCATCATTTCACCTTTTAGGCCTTGACTTTTGTGCACTGTCCTTTTGCACTTTGGGCTTTCTCTGGAATAGGATGTTGTGTTGAGCAGTGCTTTTTTGATACGCTGGTCTGATTACTCTACTCTAAATGGGATTAAGATCATCCCATATGTTGTTTTTCGCTGGAGAACTAGGCTCTTAAAAGTGAATACTTTTAGTCCTTTGGGAAGTTTGCTCGAATTCATGTCTGCTCTGGATAGATACCACACTGACTAAATCCTTCTGTCACTGATACTGGCATTCTATATTTGGTCTGACACTGTGAACTCGACTTTCAAAATATTTACTGTGCAATGGATTAGTCAAATATAATCACAAATTTACCCCTCTATTATACAGTAGTAATATAATCGAGATTCTACTTTTGCAAACCTATCTAATGAAGAAGTATAAGGAAACAAGCCATAAATATAAATGTTTTTTCATTTGCATCTTTTTGCTAGCTGGTGCTTACACCAAACTAGATAGATAGTTCCAGCTTTTTTTTTTTAAAGAAGCAGGAAGAGGTGAAACAGGTGCCTTACTCCCATATTTATATTTTCATTGCTGAGGCATTATAACAGTCAAGAGTGCTCTCAACATCACATGAGTATTTACTGCTTCTTAGAGTGATTCTGTGTCTCTACCTGCTGGTTAAAAATATAATCAAAGTCAAAATGAAACAGGATTCAAGGTTGCAGATAATTCAATTTGTTCTATTACTTCTAAGGTTTAGCATGGCCTCAGTCTCTGAGCATCTATAGATTTATCATACTAGAAGATAATTGTGTTGTGGTGGGAAGATGCCAAATTCACTTAATGGTACCTGCTAAATTTGTGAAACATTATTAACTACCCTCAGATACTTGCACTAGGAATTGTGCTGGGAAAATAAGAGCCATTTTTGTTGTTGTGTGCTTGTATAGCACCTAGCACAATGGGGCCCTGATCTAGGATTGGGGGTGTGGTCACTACTGCTACTATAAAGCAGTATTTTCTAGTTGGCTGAAACCAGGAACTAGAAACTCCTGTGTCCTAATCTTGGTTGTGACACTGATTTGCTGTGTGGTTCTGAGCATGTCACTTAGGTCCCTATCCTATATTCCTTGCATACCCAGGCAAGGGTCCAAGGGCTTTGCTGGTAATTTGCTGGGATCAGGTTGCTTGTCTCAGGGTTGGTTTCTCTGCCTGTAAATAGGTATAGCAGCATTCTTGTGAAGCAAGTGAATAGTGTGAGAATGAATCATAAGATGTCTGTTGATGCTTTAAAAATGAGTGTAACACTTGCTTACTTCATGGGGATGTTGTGACAAATAACTTAACATTTGTCCATGTGTTCAAACTATGAAGTGCAATAAATAACAATATTTACTAAGAGCCTAATATTACTAAAGACATGGGAGAGGGCTCAGTGAGCTGGTGGATGGAGTGGGAGTGGGTGGAGGAGCCATCCAGGTAGATTTGTCCTGGGTTGGTAGATCTACGGATCCTTTCTCCATGTGTCTCCACAGCTTGCATGGCTAAGAGGCTTTGCCATTTCCCTGTAAGAGGAAGCCTCATAGAAAATCCTGCAAGGGAGAATCTGTCCCATAAATCAAGTAATATATACAAGCATGTGCCTCTTGCAGTGAACTAGAGAATGGCCTGAATGCTGTAACCTGTATTTGCTTTATATTTTTATTCTAATTTTCAATATATTTTTCCTGACAGTAATACCTACAGTTTCCATGGATGCCAGCTAACGTCTGTGTAGCTTATGGGCTATTTAAAAACTAGTGACTTTGACTCTAATCAAGGGTGTATTCTGTTTCTCTCTCTTCCCTTTGTCCAATAAATCACTACATTTTTGATGTGTAATTACATTTCATCATTTAGCAAAAAAAAAAAAAATTAATTTTAGTTCTAATCCAGAGACATGCTGAACAACTTGCAGAACTGTAGCAAGATTTATGGCACACATAATGAGATGGACACCTACGTGAGGAAAACAGCAGTTTATTATTATTGCCGGCAACAGGCCCAGCAGAATAATTTCCAAAGGCTGAGCCCCGATTATACTGGAGCGTTGCCTTATATACATTTTAAGATTACATGAATATTCATACATAACATCACTACATTTTACATAGATAAGGTGGGTGAGGATGCACAGTGTGGTTTTCTTTGTCTGAGATTTTGTGGGAGAGTATGCGCATTTTGGTTTTCTTTATCTAAGATTTAGGGCCTTCTGGTTATCTCTTAGGAATGTGTGAGAGTGTGCGCAGTGTAGTTTTCTTTGTCTAAAATTTGGGCCTATCTGGACTCACGCAGACATTAAAAGAAAACTAGCTTTTTACTTACGATTACATACCATAGAATAACACAGATTGATAATTATATTCCCCGTTACTCTACAAAATTCTGTGCGCGGTTAGATAGAATGCACCTGGCCAACTATCTACAATACAACATGAGTTATGATTTATGACCGGCCAAGTGAAGCTAGGGAAAAATGTATGTAGCCAGCCTCAGAAAGTAGCCTGCCTCAGAACCACCGCTTTTAATTGAAGTAAAACTAATATACAGTAATGTCTAATTTGAATGAAATTTTGCAAGCATGTAGATCCTGGATTGGAGTGAGGAACTCTCCTTGTTTGAACATTATCTCTTACGCTCAATTTTTATTAATCTTAGTAATTCTCAGTATGTTTCTGTTACACCCATTGATCAGGTGAGCTGTTCTGTTGCTAATTTAATCCCTGTAATTTCTCATGGATGTAGCCTAGTGGAGGACATGTCGATCTGCATTATATTAGGTAGTGTGTTCTTATCCTGTGAAAACATGAAAATTAACATTTTGCTTTCCTTTTTCTGTGAATATATTTAACTTTATCATGGAGTTGTTGGAGTTTCTGTGCAGTTAGCCATAACTTGCTATTCCTTACATGCTGGACTTTGACCCTGTTAAATCAGATGTGCAAAAAGATTTTTTGATAAATTTCTAATATATGATTGCCTGCCTGAGAACTAACTTATAAACTGTTAGAAATCCCCAGACCTGATGAAGAGCTCTGTGTAAACTTGAAAGCTTTTCTCTCTCACTAACAGAAGTTGATCCAATAAAATATATTACTTTACCTCACCTACCTCGTCTTTCTAAATTAGAAATCGTGAGATTAATTGGGTTAGTTGTTTTGGAGGTAGGAATATTTGATAAATGGGTATTTTCAGGTTTTGCTGTATATGACTTAAAGTAAAACTATTAGCTTGATGACACTTCACTCCCGGGCTGTGACCAGTGATTAAAAGGCTTTGGTATCTTTCTGTACCATATCTGTGTGGTCTTTTGAAGCACCAACAGGAAGGTAAACTTTTCTTAAGAGAAATTGATCTATAAAAATTGCAATGACAATATGTTCCTGTAAGGAAAGAAATGTAATCCATGTAATAGAATAGAGTAAATTTAATAGAACAGTTCAATACCATCTCTCCTCTTTCCTCCAAGCAAGTAGCAAAAGTGCTGTGTAATGTGAGACCCCACTCAAGTCTCGGTTGCTCCAAGCATTTTGCTTACCACTGGCCATCAATGCACAGTGATGCCTTCCCAAAGGGCTTGGGCCCTTTTTAGAGGGATGAATTTGGGAACATTGACCTACCTATAACACTCTGGAACAAGGAAAGTAAAGAATGAAATAAGAGATATAATTGTTCTCTGACATGTTCTATCTAAGTGACCCTGGCCTTCCAGGCCCCCTGTGTGAAAGCTGTCTGCAGATACGCCATTCAGCGCTCTTCTCCCTCTCTGCTGTTGGCACACTCCTTGTGCTGCTCTTTGCATGCTTGCTCTTGGCTATTTCTTGCACTTCACTGGGTCACTCAGTTTTGTCAGTCTTAGATGCTCATTTTCCCCTGGGCTGTTTGTTTTCTGTCTGCTGGGGTATTTCACTTTTAGCTTTGCTATGGATACTTCCATGGTCTGCTCCCCTTTTGGGTCCTTGAGCTGGCTCTCACCTCCTGAATGGCTTAGAGTTGCACACTGTGGCTAGCATTGATTTTCACAGTGGTTTCTTTATTGCTCCTTAGGCTGTGTTTCAAGAACATCCCTAGCCTTTATCTCAACTATCTTTTCACTGTTCCTTCCTCCGTATAGTCAAATGCCTTCTGTATGATTAACCGTCGCAGCACAACCAATTCCCTTTCACTATCTCCAAGATAGGGAATTCAGGCCCCTCCTCCCCAAATCTGCTTCTCATTTCTCCTTTTCCTGTAGATGCTACTGTCAAAAGCAGTTTTGTGCCTGGATCCTACCTCTCTCTGTACATTGTGGAATTAGTTCTGCAGGCTGAAAACATTTAGTTTTTTATTATGGGGCTTCATCTGTGCTTCCTATTAGCTGTTCCAGTAAGTACTCTCTGCTGCCTTCGGACATAGTTTCATCTGTGGCAATCGTTGAATGTCGCCCTGTGATTCGTTCGGCAGGAGAAAGTCTGGAGGAGAGCAACAAAAATAATGAAAAGTCTAGAAAACATGACCTACAAAAAAAGATTGAAAAAAATTGGGTTTGTTTAGTATGGAGAAGAGAAGACATGCATGTATGTGAGAGAGACAGACACACCATGGTATTGTATGGGTGTTTTCAACAGTATTGCTCCATTATAGTGAGGAACAATGACAAACCACTTATTTCTCTTCCCTCACCTGTGCCACTTTTCTCTTTTTTTGGGGCGTTACAGAGGTATGTGGGGCAGTTTTACAAGGACCATCGCCATGGCAAAGGGACTTATTTCTGGCCTGACAGTTCCAAATTTATCGGATCATTTTATCTTAGCCATAAAGAAGGATATGGGACCATGGAATTCAAGGATGGCAGAAACTATCAGGTAATAGGATGAAACTGAATGTGTTCTAATGATTGATGCTAACAGAATATGAGTTTGTCCTGCCATCTTGAGCTCTGTGGCTTTACCACGAAGCAAGGGTTTGAAGGCTGGAATGTGTTTTTGAAGCAGGTACAGATCATTAGTGGCTAAAACATGCACTCTGGTAATAAAATACCAACTAGGAAAGAAAAACGAAGCTTTAAGCTTCTAAAGCAGTTGTTTGAACTCATGCTTCGTATAAAAGTGACCAAAGATGGCAGGCAGGGCTGCAAAAACCATGTGCCCGAAACAAAGATCACTTTGGAGTGTGGCTATCCATGGGCAGGAACAGGACAGCTGGAACTGCAGGGTTCTTTCCTTTGAAGGTAGAGATAAGCCTGAGAGCAGAGTGGCCCAGGTGTTAGAGGAGGCAGCAAAGACCTGACATCCCTAGCTCTGTTTTTCAGGAGTGGGGAGAAAGTGAGAGAGGGACAGAAATGAAAGGGAGGGAGGTGTCTGCATTGTCTTTGTTTTCGTGTTGAGGGTGGAGGGAGCAGGAGCAGAGGAGCGTAGGTGTTGCTGTTTTCTTTTTCAGGCTCTGAAAACGAGCTGGGGAGCAGAGGTCCGGGCTGCCACTTTTGCCTGCATGGCTAGACGTGGGAAGCCAGAAGCTGGTTGGGGGGTGGGTAGAGGAAATGGGGCTAACGAGTGACTGAGAGGGTGTGTTTAAAGAGTAGAGAAATATTTCAGGGAGGATTGGGGAAGATGACACAAAACAGACATACAGGGACAGAGGACTGAACCCAGTGTAAGGAAGGAAAGGAGAAAGGAAGGAAGGTGATGCAGTGAGAAGGAAGGAGAGACGAGTGGCAACAGTGTGCATACACGAAACAAAGGATAACGGTAAGGGGCCAGACCCCAGATTGTTGTAAATCAGAGTAGTTCCACTGAAGTCAATTACTTATCAGCTGAGTATCTGGCCTAAGAAGCCAGAGTTTGATGTGGAGGTGAAGGAGGAAGGGGAGAGAGGCTAGTGGAGGGACTCAGAGAGGGGTTGATGGGGTCAGGGTGAGCAGCTAGGAAGATGACTTTAGCGACAATGTTCTGAATAGACTTGAGCGAGGTTGCAGTCAGTAATCAAGATATGAAATGACTGAAATTTTTCAAGCTGGATTGACTCTGTTAGAGGTGGTTGCAAATGATGATCTGGTCACTTCTGTTCACATTGCCCTCAAAATGACTGTAATTTGTACACATTTGTTTAATTCAAAAGTGAATACTTTTTTATGAATGTATTTGAGCTAACTGTTCAAATTGCTCATGGCAAGGAGTTTGTAGAGAGGGCTTGATGTCTGAGTGTTGTGACAGACCAGATGGTATTTCTTCATTACCTTGCTTCCTTTGCAAGCTAATTTCACTTACTCATGAAACGAACTTGGTTTCTTTATTAAACAAAGGTACAAACGGCTGAAATTAACTTTCTGCAAACGCTCATAAAAAAAACCTTGAGATGTCTGAATATTCTTGAACAGTGAGTAAAAGAGTCTGAAATAATACAGGTCCTAATCAAAACCTGTAGCTCCATTGCTTTCAGTGAAGCTATTCTGATTTACACAGGATGAGGATCTGCTCCTTGTTCTGTAGGTATGAATTTATAGCAAAACTGTTTTAACACTATTCAAATAGCTCCATTTAAAAGCTTCATTTCAAAGATGGCAGTTATAGTGTAAATGGGTCCTGTCTCTCATGGGTGAATGCAGCCAATCAGAAACAAGAAAGCATATAAATCTATACCTTTTCTCTACTTCCAGTGATAGTTTACAATTCTATGAAAGAGCTTCTAGGATTATTTGCTTTGTATTTTTTAAAAATTAACTAGAAATATTTATCAAATTTGATTGGCTGAAAGAAAATCCAGGTAGCTTGAACAAGATACTATTCATGGGTATGGAACTTCTGGAAACCAGTGTGCTCCCATAATTTCATCGCTGCTGTAAAAGTGCTGATCAAATATTTCTGTAGAAAATACAGTATATATTAATCTCAGGTGGTGAGTTAAGACACCTTTTCAGGCCTTTGGACTTTTGTGTGTAAAGGCTTTGTTTAGTGAAATAGCACAAAGAGACAATGTCATCTGCACAGAGAAAAACAGTTGATATTTGGAAACCCTTTTGTTGCCATGCTCTAATGTGTAAGTCTGAAATTGTAACACTGCTTGTGAGACAAGGAGTCTAATTAGCTAGTTGATGCCGCAAGGGACGTATTAGCTACAAGGAGCATCCAGTCTGAAATTGCAAAATGTGATTGAAACAAAAACAGACAGACAGCACTTTAAAACTCTTACATGGTGCCATTGCACTTTTGTATCATTTTAAGGTTCTCTCGGTGTTGCCGTTAGAATTAGAAATCTTGCTTTCCAAGAGTTTGTCACTTTTCTTAGCTTGTAACTTTCCAGGGCATAGGCTGTCTTTCAAAATATGTTTATAAAGTGCAGTAAGGCCCCGATCCTAATTAAATATAAATATTAGTAATTCCCCCTATTTGCTTTGACTTAAATTATTTTAGTAGAACAAGATAATTTCTTTGTTTACTTTGAGTTGGGTTGGAGTTACAGAAGAATGGATTAACTGAAATATAAAATATTGGCAGAATTTGCATAATTTTTGCTACTCGTGGGTTTAGGTAAACTGCAATATAAGAGGATGATTTATAACTGGAAATGTGTTACATTCTGAGATCTTAAAGAGAAGTTTAACTGGATTGGTAATTTTGTAAGATGTTCCTAGCACTTTGATGCATTCTTTGACACTTAAATAAGTGTATTTTTTAAATCATTTAAAAATCCATGCTGTTAGATTTATTTTCTGTAGTGCTTTATTTATAAGTGGGACACTTAATTTCATGTTGTTTAAAGGAATATACATACAACATTAAAATTATAAGGCTTCAAGTATCCTGAAGTTAATTACAGTTGTATTAAAGCAAGTGTCCCAGTGGCAAATAAAACATGGTAGGATAGGTGTTGTCCAACAGGGGGATTTTAAACAGGTGTCAGGGTTATGATCTTATGACCTGCTCGCTCGCGCTCGCTCGCGCTCACTCACTCTCGTGTGTGGGTGTCCTGGTATGGTTGAGAGTCACTACTAGGGGAGATGTCAGGTTGGCATATTCACATCCAAAGAAAGAGGGAAAAGTCACAGAATAAAATAAATAATATTAACAAACAGGCTTTCAGACTAATGGAAAGTTGCATCTACAATAGTTAAAATTAGGCAGAAAAGTCAGGGGTGCAGGAACACATTTGTATAGTGGGGGTGCTGAGAACCATGGAACTGCACTGTAAACCCTGACTGTGTAGAAAGGAAATACGTCAAGCCAGAGGGTGTGGCAGCATCCCCAGCACCCCTGGTTCCAGCTATTCCTGAAAAGTCTGCGCTGCTACCCATCCTACCTTAAGTCAGCCGGGGGTTCGTGCATTGCCAGTAGTGCAGCTCCAGTGCGACCAGTCACAGTGAATGCGGAATAGTGGAGCCATTTGTGTCGGGTGCTTAGATTGTTCTAAATGCAAATAGGCAATTGACACTGGAACGGTAAGGTCAGACCGAGGAAGTTTGGTTTTGCACTTTTAAATGGAAACCAGGCTGAGAATTGTGTAGTGTGTCTTCTCTAATGTCTTCTCTAATGCTAGTAAACCTGTTGCTTTCCTAAGGGACTCTACAAGACGGATGAGCGGTTTGGACCAGGAGTTGAGAGCTACCCAGATGGCTGTCAAGATGTTGGTTTGTGGCTCAGGAATCACATAATTAAACTGTGTACCGAAATACCTGGACATTTTTCTCTCTCGGATTACCCAGAACACTACAGCTATTTTGAGACTGATTCCCAGAGAGAGTATCTTTCTGATGAGGAAATTCCATTTTGGGATCTCAATGAGGAACAAGACCCTTTTTTCTACAACTACAAACTTCTCCTTTTAGATGACAGTTACACATTGCCTGAAAAAATGTACATCTATTCAACTGACTCAGATCACCTTCCCCTGACTCGCACCTTCCGTAAAGAGTTTGATTCGCAATATTTTCAGAACAACAAACAGTTGTGTGATGAAGAACCATGGCCTATTGAAAATATAAGCCCGTTAATGGTTAGAATGCAGAAGCACATCTATAAATACAGGTAGCTATTGAATTTTGTGTGTTGTTTGGGTCTCTTGGGATATGTATGGGGTTTTCTTTTTAGACAGTTGCAAAGATCATCTTTAGCAGAAGTTGTGGTACTGAAGTCATACACACAGAGAAATGTGTACTGTTCCTGGGTAAGTTTAGAAATTCATCTGACAAACTACAAATGAGGTTTTGTGGAACACACAGAATGTTCCTCTTCCACTTCCTTAACCTAAAGGAAACCTCTTTCCTTGAAATATACCATCAACTCAGGTGCCTCCAAAACCATTATGAATTTGCATTATAGAATGCCTACAAGTCCTAGCCTCACATGGGGACTCCATTATGCTAGGTGTTGTACAGCAAAGTGACAGAGCCCTATCCACTAAATCATGCAAAAACATGCTCCAAAGTGTCTTCAGCTGTTAGTGCACACACAGCTGGCATTAGTTATATATGCAGACATATACCCTCATAAGCAAGAAAATGCTGTTTGTATGCACAGGTATGTTTGCAGAAGCAATGCGAACGTGCACATTTTGCAGCATCAGCTGAGGCAGCATAGTTTGATAAAGCAGTCCATAATGCAGATGAGTGCCTTGTATGCTTTCTTTAATCTTCTGAGCAGACTGTGTGGCCTTCTTCAATCTTGGAGAGCTTGGTATTTCATTTTCACTTGCAAACATCCAGATTCTTCGGGCTGGATGTTTTTAAGCCCTTCCCTAACTGTGATTAGGGTCCTCCATACCACAGCTCTTGGACCATTTTACTCCCTTAGGCAGTGTACATGGTGGGAACAAAATTGAACAGTCTGAAATAGTTTTAAAAAGTGGTTGCCATCCCTCTTTCCCCGAATTACCTGGCAATGATCTATATTATCAGTGGGTTGGGTTTTTTAAAGCTCTATGGTATCTGCTCCTTTGCTGTTTAAGTTAAATGTGGACGCTTCAGCTGTTTAATGTCTTTCTCTTTCCTCTACTCTAGGCATTGTCAAGCAGAGATCAGTTGGGATATTAATGTCATTCTGAATGGAAGTCGAGATATCTTTGGACCCAAGGGCCCCAAAGAACTTGCATCGGAGCAACTGATTCAGAAGGCAGCAATAGGAGACTTCAATAGAATTTATGAGATTCTGAGGGACAATTTAGCTCACCCAGATGTAGCTGACAGACATGGATACACTGCACTTGCTGCTGCTGCTGTAAGACCCCAAATGTGGCTTTTCGTTGTGAATGACCAAACGTGTCATGAGAAAATGACTAGTGTAGGAGGCTGGATTCCATTTTTTTGTTGCTACTGCATCTGTCTCTCTCTGTTATGTAGTAAATGTGTGAGACTTGATAACAAGCATCTTTAAGGAAAGACCACATGCTGAGCAAAATGCTAAACAAGAGATCTGCAAAATCTGTAATTATTAAAGATGACTCCCAGCCTAAATTACTAAATCCTTCTAATTTGGGTGTTGCAGTGGGCTGGATTTAAATCCCTAGATCTGAAACTGCCCTCTGCCTTTTTTTTTTCCTTTCTTGTTCCATGCTGTCTTCAAACCCAGAAGGAATCTGGTTGGTTTTTTTGGCTACAGTCTGGTTGTGGCTAGAAGTTATGGTGTATGCATGACTTTAATTTATCTATGAAAAGAATTTTGCTTCTTATTTAAACATTTATCAGTGCCCAGCCTAGCCTTCTGGGTACCTTACATCTGTTTAAAAACCGATCATCAGCAAAAATCAAATTAATTGTTTTGAAGTCCCCAGAACAAGAAAATTAATTTCCTATTAGTTTAGAATATTATAGTTTTTCTCTTTTGCTACAGGCCTCTCATCCCATGAGCTTTAGTCACTTTTTAGACATTATGCCCCCCTCCTTCTCCCCAGCAGTCCTGTGAGACTGTACAGTAAATTTTGGGAGTAGGGGATTGAAGGCCAAGGGTTAAGTGACTTCTCTAGTGTGACACAGAAAGACAGAATGAAACCTAATACATCTAAGCAATTGCCCTTGGCAGTGTGTGCAATGCGGCAGAGTTACAGTTGCTTTGGTAACAATAACTTTGAATTTCCTGACAGTTTTGCTTTTGAAATCCTCACTGCCAGAATATTGTATTAATAAAGCATGTAGTTGAATTTGATTCCAGAGTTCCATTATAGTATGCTTTACAACTGCTAAGTCTTCTCTGAAAATTGGCCTTTTAAAGTCAGCATCACAAATATATTATTTAAATGAACTGTGTTTTTCAAGTAGTGAGCTCACTAATGTAAGAAAAGTTGAAATGCCTACCCAATAGCATCTATTCCAGTTTGAGAGGTCAGATTTAGTCGTTTGATGTAAATGGGTGAAACTCCATTGAATGACATTTAGTGCCATTACAGACAGTACATCAGACACAAAGTTTCTAAGGACCAGTGGCAAAAGGCGGTGCAGGAGTATATTTTGGACTGATGGTGCATTTCTTGTCAGATAGATGACTCAGATCTGCATCCCCTAGTTTCTCTGGATCAGCTCTCACATGCCCCTCAGAACAACCGTATGAGCTGGAAGATCCTTTGTTACAACAGTATACATTGAGATCAGGAACAGTTTCATTTACATTTTATGGGCTGCACTCTATCACCTGATGGCAAATGGATGTACTTGATATCTCTGGATGTTGCTGCTGTGTTAGTGGCAGCATGACTTGCCCAACATCTAATTAATTGTTTGTGCCATTAAAAGCCATGCTCCAGAAGAAATGCAATTATACATATGCCTTACATTGGGTGTACCT
This sequence comes from Mesoclemmys tuberculata, assembly GCA_007922155.1. Classification (NCBI taxonomy): domain Eukaryota; kingdom Metazoa; phylum Chordata; order Testudines; family Chelidae; genus Mesoclemmys; species Mesoclemmys tuberculata. The sequence continues at coordinate 38,674,984 of ML675649.1, read as the reverse complement.
AAAATAGGTCTTCTTTTCTTGAAAAGTTTGTTTTGGTTCTGCCAACTTTCCCCATTATCTATAAGACATAGATTAAACCAGTAGAGACATTTTGAAATCACTGTTCATTTATGGATCAAATTCAGTTCTAGCATAAAAAGAAGAGAAATTGAAATGTCAAAACAATTTAAATCAGTAATAGTGTTTTGAGTCTACCTTAAGCAAGTGTCTTGTTCCCTTTTTTGTTTTTTTTAAACTTTAAACCCAATTATGATTTTAGTTAATCCCACATGGAAAACTAAAATTGTATATACACAACACATATGCTCATGTAAAACAGTAATCCAAATGTTTTCACTCTGCAGGTGAATTACCATGATGACATCATTAATCTCCTTCTTGATAATGGAGCTGATGTGAATAAATGCAACGATGAAGGGTTATCAGCTCTATCCATGTGCATTATTCTTTATTACCCAGTAGAATCATTTAAGGCTAATGTTGCTGAGAGGAACTTCACAAAAGACGAGGTCAGTATATTATTAATCTATAACTTTGAAATCAGGATTCACTTGACTTCTCAAATGAGCCATAGGTCTATTTATTAAAATTACTCCAGTGGTTGGGAAAAGTCATACTTCTCTACCTCTCTTGACCCTGCAAGTTTCTGAGTGCCTTTGATTTCTATTGATAGCTCCCACTGCATATGATCAGACTCCAATATGGTAACAGGGCTACTCTGCAGTCAGGTAATGTGTCACATTAGTACCTGAGACTTGGGGCCAGATTTTCCAAGGTATGTAGATGACTTAAGATACAGATAGGTGCCTCATGGAACTTAGATTGTAAGCTCACTGGTGCTGGGACAGTCTTATTCCGTGCTTTGTACTGCACTTAGCAAAAGGAGTTCTTGGCCCATGAGTGGGATTTCTGGATGCTATGCTAATACAAATAATAGTAATTTACAAAAGTGCCCAGACAGATTAAGCACCTGACCCCAATCAGCTTCCAAAGTCTCTCGGCTGCTGCAAGAAAGGGAGAAGGTAAAATTGTAAACTACTCTTTCCCTCACGCAGAACTCAAGACAAACTCTGAAAACTTCAGCGTAACTCTTTCAGATTCTAGCTATAGCGTTAGGTTCAGGCCTTCGTTAGTTTGTGTACTAATGTGCAAATTGAAAATCAAGGATCGTCCCCTTCTGTTTCAGAGTTTTCATAAAGCGAGGGAGTATCAATAGAGATTTTAAGCTCCTAAGGGGTTTTTACTAATAATGGAGGCTGGAGCGATGTTGATAAGATGATTCACTTTGTTGAAGGAAGGATTTTCCATATTTTCTTCATTTTTGTAATTTTAATTTTTTTAAAACTTTTAAAATAAGGATAAGCAGTCAGAAGATGGATCTGTACCACTTCCATTGGCACCAGCAAAGCAGAAATTCTTAACGGGCACCGTGTGCCAGTTAGCTGTGGTACCTCCTATGTCCGGGGAAAAGGCAGAGTCTTTGTCTGATGATAGAAATGCATTCGACGAAGTGGACCGTGCAAGTTTAGAAAAGAAGACTGGCTGCAGTACTGAAACCAACTTTGAGTCAAACCGTAGTGTTTTCAGCTATGGAATCAAGATTTCTCTAGAAGCTTTGCAGCAGAGTGCGGAGGTCTTCAGCCAGTGTTTGCTGAAAGCATCCTCCTACTCCTGTGTCAATAGACAGAGTGAGGCTGAAGGCACCATGAGAAAAATGGCATTATCGATATCTGAGTAAGTGCTAAGAAAAACCACGTGCTCTGTATTCTGAAAAGGTTAGACAAACTCTACTGAGCCCTATCGCAGAGAGAAAGTAATAAATGTAGGTTTACATGTTTGTGGGGAAGAACAACTCTGTTTTCTTGGGATAGATCAATGGGGTATGCCTGACTGGAAGAAGCCTGAATCTTTCTCCTTCAAGCAGTGGTGCCCAAACTTTTTACTACGGTGACCACCATTTGGTCCTTTTTTTGTGACTCACCATTGCATATATACTCTGTGTGTGTGTGTGTGTGTCATCAACGTTCTCCTCCCCTGCCTTTTCTCCTTGCCCTGCCAAGAGGGCCCTGACCACCTCCAGCATCCGTCTCTCCCTGGCTCTGCAACCTGTCCTGGCCTGTGCAAAGGGAGGCCGTGGGAGGCACTTGGTTCGAGAGCAAAGGGGTGGGGTTGCACCACCCCCTTTTTGGCCCAGCTGCCCCTCTCTTGTGGTGGGCTGAGGGGTGGCCAGGCCGAATTTGAATGGGTGGCTCTGTGTCTCTGGGTGCCAGGTCACAACCCCCAGAGTGAGAAGCTGGGCCCAGTCCTGCGGGACAGGAGCTGCCACTGCGGGCTGAGTGTGAGGTGGGCTTGCTGTTCAGACCCTCTCCCCTCACCCATCCCAGAGCCTCCCTGCTGTACCAGGCCTACAGTCCGTCACGACGAACACAAACAGGCCGGATTATGGCTCTCATGTGCAAGCTGCAGATGATGCGAGTGACCTTCCCTTCACCCACCTCACTTGTCTCCTCCCACGCTGGGAGTTTCTACCTTTGTCGTCTGGCCTCTCCTGAGCACGGGTCTGGTCCCTGCTTGGGATTCCACAGTGCTGAAGGGGCTGGCATAAGATGGGGCATGGCCTCACCACTCCCTCTCTCTGGCATTGCTTTGCTGGGTGGTGCATCCTGCGCTTTCAGCAGAGATTTTTCTCCCTGGGCCCAAGTACCAGTTTGCACACATACCTCGCAGGGTCTTACAGCCCAGGCACCAGCCTAGCCCTGAATGTCTATAGCGCCATTAAACATCCCCTTAGCCCAGGTCACCTGGCACAGGCCAGCAGCGGCTTTTTAATTGCAGTGGAGACGTGCCCTGGGAATCCCCTGAAGACCCAGTGTTTAGAAATATGTCCCTCAGTGGGTTTTATTTATTTATTTTACAGTTTATTGACAGCTTATTCTGCTATTTACCATGTTGACTTTAGACACCGAACGAGATGGACCACGGTCAAACTGCTTCTCCGCAGAGGTGCAGACCCCAATGTTTGCCAGATCCCTCTGCCTATTCTGTTCTTTGCTGTTAAAGCTGCAGATGTAGGAGCAGTGAAACTACTATTAGCAGCAGGAGCAAGGACTGACATACGACTTCCGTTGAAGGTAATAGCTAATAATCACTGATAACAAATGTAGTATTCTAGAGTGGTCGGTGTTACAACTTCAGTGTGCCTGTGTAAAGTCTAGGAATTCTGATGACAGTCCGAGTGTCTGATTCAGCCTTATGATTCCCAAGGAGTAATTTAAAGAAACTGTCCTATTAAAAATCATTTAGCTTTTTAAAAAAAAAGTCCTTGCCCTAAAGAAGGACAGCTCTATGCTTACCCGTGGTCCTAAAGCTGAGAGTATTTCAAAAGTCAACTTTATTTTCCATTATTTATTCTAATTTTAGTTTGGGAATTTCGCTTTACTTGGGGAATGATTATCGAGTGGTCAGCGCTCTGTGCATTTGTACCCTGTTCTCTAAAAGTACAGTTGTGCTAGAGCTTGGCACTTTGTGAGCATGCCTGCATCTGACCGTGGTGATCACTCCCCGGGCTCAAAATTGTATACCAACTGGTTCAGCAGAAGACAGATTATGTGAGACTCTGCACTGGAATGTAGCTGCCTCCTTGTCACGGATCCAAAGGTGTGGTTCTCTTGAATGTCTCTAAAACAGTTCCTGGGAGGACCCCTTTAGTGCGTCAACCCCCCTAGGGTTATATTTTCGCACAAGAGGTAAGCCCTTTGGCTTCACTGCCTCTTGGGACCAAACCTTTGAGCCTTCAGCCACTCCTGCTTCACTGTGTGAGCTCTTCTAAGTGAGTTCAGCTGGATTGGACACCTGGGAAGATGTGCAGGCCCAAAGTGAGCAATGCATCCCCGACTTCCTGACTCTGGAGTGACTCTCTGACAGCGTTTTAAATACAGAAGGATTTATTATTATTGTGTCTGGAACACAGCGTAGAAAGTCCTTAGGTAACACAGAGTTACAGTGTAGTCCATCTGGGTTGGTCCTGAACCCAGAGACCCCTCTTTTCCTTATATAGGTGCAAATGAGTGATGTAAGAGTGATGTTAATGCTGTACCATATGCTGTTTTGGCTGGGCAGTGCCTGTGCAACCGTCTGTCATGCCAGGAATATTCGTGATCCCGGTGGGTTTAGGGTGAAGCAGCATTAAAACTGAACATAAACACAATCCTTGAACCCTATTTCTAGATTAACATAGATGGGTTTGAGGGTCTATACTGAAAAGTATCCAGTATCTTAGTTTTTAGAAGTTACTTGTGATAGACAAAAGTGTCTTAATGTCATCTTTATTTTTCAGCTGGGAGGTTTAATGCCTCTTCACATTGCAGTAGCCATTCCTTGTGAAGAAGGGGTCAAGATAACGGAATTACTCCTTCATTCAGCTACAGATCCCGATGCAAGGGCAGGAGACGAAGATGAAGTATATGCACCAGACTGGGTATGCTGCATCATTACTTTGTCCTCTTCCAGCGGCTTAGGTATGGGCTGTGGGAGATCTGAGTAGGAAATTGGCTGCCTGCTGGTTGGATTCCAAGTGGAACCTCTGTGCGCTGTTGAAAGAATTGCACTTCCTCTGAAAAAACCTGGCATGTCACTGACACGCACAGGGGGTTGCAACAACACTTTCTTATGCTTTGAGACCAGACACTTTTGCAGAATCCTGATACATGTGAGGCACAGGCTAGAAGTCTGCCACATACAGCTGAACGATGTAGGTGAAGCACGCCTGCAGTATTGAGCATATGATCACTGTTTCTCAGACACAGACAACTTTCTTGGCTTCCTCCACCACCATGCAGGCAGCTTAACCATTTCTTCCTTCCTCTTGAATGCAGACTCTTTCTGCGGGACCCTGGGAGCCCTGTGTCTCTGCATCCAGAGCAGATTTAGGCCAGATCTTAGCCGTGTTGGTTATGAGTGTGATTTTGTCTTTTATCAACACTTTTATTCTGGTGGAAGCCCTAGTGTGGATGTGTTTATCCTGGCAAAACAGGTTTTGATGGTTTAGTTTATTTAATTCAGGGAATGAATATAAGCGGTGCCAGCAGAAGCACTCCTTTGCTGGTCTGAGCTGCACAGTCACTAGGAAGGTTGACTGACAAAGCTTTTCTAGTGCAAACAAGGCCTGAGATGTACAGCTGTCCGCAGCAGAGTGCTTTAGTGTATGTGGGGGGGTTCCTTCTTTCCTCCTTTCTCAGATTATTGACAACTTAAAATAAATTGAAGTTCAGTAACTGGGATTCCATCGACATTCCTTTTACGTAATTCTGAGCTCCCTATGCGCCAAGTCTCCATCCCTTTGGCTCCTTCAAAATTTGTGTCCCAAGGGCCTCGCCCAGACTGCTGTTTCAGCCCACCTTGCTTTGGCTTTCCCCAGCAATGCAGCAAGTGAACTCACTCGTGCTGCCAGCTGTTTGTGTCAGTGGATAAACTGTCACCATCTTTGTGTGTCAGTGCAGCCTACCCTACCCTGCCATTCTTTCATACCTTCTACTGGCTTCTCACGGCAATGCAGAAGAGTGGCCTATCCCATACTGCCAGCCTGTGTGTGCCATTAGATCATCCAATCGCTGGGAGCTGCAGGCAAACCTGAATTCTTCCCTCTGTTAGCTCCTTGTGTGCTTTGCAGTGCCCAGATTTCTCCTGCTACCTTCATGGGCCTGCCGGTACCTCTCCACTGAGCAATATAGATCCTGGCCTGAGAGTTCATACCACCAGCTTGCCAGGGCCATTAGACAATTTGGTCATTTTGTTCTTTTGGAGTTGTGAAGTGTTTTTTCAACTCTGCAGGGCTGAGGTCAACACAATGATTTAGGAATCTTTGTCTAAGGAGAAACCTGAACATTTTTTTTTCTCCTCTGGGACAGTCCGTCTTAGACAGGAGCATTCTAACTATATGACAAAAAGGAGCACCTTAGAGAATTTGCTTCTTTTCCTTCTAGCCTCTCAGCTGCTGAAGTTATAGTAAAAATGAAGAAATAAATTCCTTGACTGACAGGAGCCATAGTCCCAATACCACCTCTGGAACCTGATCAGTGTGTCTTCCTGGGTTGTTGGCAGTCTCTAGAAGACAGGCAGATTCTGTCCTTCTTCAGTCTGTATCTGCAGTGGAATGGAGATTTGGAAAAGAAAATAGTCCATATTGTTCTTTGTAGATCTCAAGAATCTTACCCTTCCCCAGCAAATGTGGTCACCACCACCACCTTCATAGCCCAGATGAAAAAAGTGCATTTTACACCAGTGCTACTTGGATGACTTGCTGCTGACAACTTAGACCTTGTCTACATTAGCACTTATGTCAGCAAAACTTTTGTCACCGAGGGGTGTGAAAAAACACCTAAGCAACATAAGTTTTGCCATCATAAGCGCTTGTGTAGCTGCATTATGCTGACAGAAGAGAGCTCTCCCATCGACATAATAAAACCAGCTCAATGAGTGGTGGTAGCTATGTTGGTGTGAGACAAGGCCTTACTTAAAGGAAACTACTTTCTTCATAGTCCAGTAATCTATGCTAACCTGATTCTTAATTCACCAAAAATATAAAAACCGCCTTGTATCATCTCTGGGTTTATTCATCTTGGAGCTGATTTTTTTCAGATACCTCAGCTGGCAACACACCCATTATTCTCACTTCCAAAATTACAGATTTAATCCGTCTGATCAACTGGTTGCCTCTAAATGTCTGCAGTATTTTCTCACAGTAGCAATGATCACATGCAAACCCAGTGAACAGTGCAGCACCCCTAAACTCATCCATTCTTCCTGACAAGAGGACAATAACTGAGGACTGTCAGTGCCTCCAAAGCTGATGGCATTGTCATGGAAGTCCTACATCAAACATTTCCCTTCATATTCCACTTGGAGAGGTCAAATGGACAGTGGTGGTATATGCACACTGGCAAGCAGGAACAGAGAGCACAACTCTGAATTACAAGGCCACCAGAATCTTTTCATTCCTGGAGCTGCGTGGCCTGTCTTACGAGAGCAATGAACACACAGGGCAGGGGCATGTGGCTCGGTTGACACACATCTAGACTTTTTTGCAATTTAAAAGCAGGACGGTACCATGATTTTATTCTTGTCAATGGCATCAGTGAGCACAGAAAATACCTCTACCTGTGGACAGATGAACTCATGTAAGGCTTCTTCATCTCCGCTAATTGTGACAGTGGTTTGAGGGAAATAAGACTAGACAGAGCATTTGTAATTCTAAACACAGTATATTGGCCTCAGACTGCAGTTCCCTTGGCTTGTAGTGATGATCGTCTACAAATCTTGGAAGCATCCAGTTTTTCCAACCCTTTGCTGCAACTGGATCCCATCCCGTCAGTCACCCTGAACTTCACAGGTTGGTTTTGTAGCCTGGAGCTATAGTCTAAGTCTGCAGCAAGATGGATACTGTCAGAAACCAGTTAACCTTCTATTAAAAACTCAAACTTTCATAAGTAGTGTGTACAAAAGCACTGGGGCAATTTATTCACTTAGCACATGGATCTCAGCTGAGCTGTGCTCCAAATGTCTGCCAGAGACCATCAATTTCTCGTGGGTGGCCTTCTTAAGGGACTAAGCCTGAGTTATGTAAAGGTTCAATCCTCTGCTCTCAGGGTTATTAACATAAGATTTCTTGTGTCCACTTTCTCCTCACATCTGTTTCTTCATAGCTATTGCACGAGGGAAACTTGCAGTAGAACTGTGGTACTTCAAGCTTGGTACTGCAGGCTCTGGGAGTCTCCTTTTTGATCCTCTAGAGAAGGCCTTACCATATTTGTTTGTCTCCTTCTGCTTCAGCAATTGTATCAGCTAGGAGAGTGAACTGGGAGCTGTGGCAGTTTAAAGAATCCTATCTTGAATTCTTCCTTTAAAAGACGATTCCTAGGATAGGTCTTGACTTTGTACATAGCCAAGAAAACAAAACAAAACAAAATCTAACAATAAACCACAGAACTCCACTTAAACCAAATTATTTCTCTCTCTTCAGCTTCCCCCGAAACTCAAATACTAGAAAAAAAACCTTGTAATCTGGATATGAAATGGACCAAAGTGTGGAGAACCTAATCCCTGGAATCTTAAAAATGTCTGAAAGCCTGCAGCACTTCTCTGCTTCCTAATGGGTCTAATCAAACACATATCAATCCTGGAAAACATCCAAATAAGACCCTTACTGGAGGCATCAAAGTTCATACTGCAGGTGTCTTGGGGTGAGAGTCACAGAGCTTTGCACAAGGAGATTTGCAATGAAGTCACTTGATAAGCAATTCCATAAAGCACTACAAGACTCATTTTCTCTCCTCAGCTGATGCAGCATTTGGTACTGTCAGCTCCCCTTGAATTAAACTGTGCAATAAAATAAAATAAAAAATGAATCAATAAGGTAAACTTTCATTTCTCCTAGAAAGTTTTGATTCTTCTCTTCCAGTTTGCTGCTTATTCGCTAGTACGCCCAGATCAATGCATGCCCAGTTATTGGAGAGAGAAAATTAGTCTCCTGTCATATAACTTTTATATCTAAAAATGGTATACATTCACTGGGCTGGGAAGCGCCTCCCTCCCTGTGTATCAGTGTTTGTAGATGTTAAGACTAATGGTATCCTAATGCTAAAGTCTATAGTGTTTAATGTTTTTCAGGATGCAGTGCTGTAGCCTTCCAGTAGATGGAGCCTGAATCTGAAGAAGGAAATGGGAAGGGTGGGGGATGTGTCTGCTGCGGTGTAATGAGCAAACCCTGGACGGATGTATTTTCTATTCACTTATTTCCAAACCATACTGAAAGTGTGTGTATTTCTTCTCACATCTTTACATACAGAGCGAGCCTGTCGAATCACCCATTATTACTGCCATGAAACTTAATAATGAAACTGGACCTCCTAGCGAATACTACTCCTCTTCTGGTGCTGTCCCAGAGGAAGGTGGGAGGACTCCGTTGCATATTGCCTGCGAGAGAGAGGATAACCACAAGGTAGGAGCACAATGGAGCTGTAGGAATGGCCCTCCAATAGGTTGTGGTTTTGCTTCTGTAGAATACACATAACTCGCGATCCTCCAATGACATACCTTACCCTGCTGGGGAATTGTCTGTGGGATCTGATTTCATTTGGCTTATGTTAGCTTTGTATATTTATGTAAGGGGTTTGCGCTGGAGCAACTGGGGCAGAGCCCCTTTGTAGACCAGACCTATGTGCATATAACTGTTGGTGGCTTCAGTGGCACACAGGTGCTGTAGTCTGGGGTCCAAAATGCTGTTCTTCACACTGGATTGTTTTTGCCATACTTAAGGTGCTCTTCTAGGATTCACTTTGGGGGGAAGGAGAGGTGTGTGTGTGGGTAGAGAGTGAGCCGAACAGGGAATCTCTTTGGCTTAATCAAAGAATTCACTTAATTCAAGTCCTAATTTTAAAACGTTTCCAAGTTAGATGAGTAAATTAAATCTAATCTGCCTTGGCTGGATCTCTCAATGATGCAGATGCCTTTGGGTCACCTTTGTTAGACTCTTTCCTTAAACCTGCCCTCTCCTTCTCTCCCTGGATCATGCTGACTCTTTCAAGAAGATGGGCATATGGAGTTTTGTCAGTCTTTCAAGGCACGACTCTTACCTCTTTCCCTCTTAACACAATCCCCTTTAGGAAAAGCTCAGCAAGAAATGAATTAAAGGAGTATGTTGAAAACCCTCTATTACCCCATGTGCATGCTGTAGCCGAGCTACTGCGCCATATTGTCTACAGAACTGCTCTTCCCCAAGTACTCCCTTTTTGATTGTTCTCTTCCTCCCTCCTGTCATGGCTAAATTCTGGACTGTGAACACTTTGAGGCAGGGACCTTATTTTAGTACTTGTTTTGTGTGAGATGCTTGTAGGTGTGACCTGAATAAATGGCAGTCTTTAGCCTGGTAGATTGACTCACGGTCTTTTAAACAGCTTGCTTTGTTTGGTTTTTTTTTGGTTTATCTAGCACTAAAATTGTCAGGGCAAATAAACGAGTTTTTAATTAAAACCTCCCACAACCCTCCCTTCCCCAGAAGTCACGCCATCACTAATTGATGTCCATGATACATTATCACTTACATTGTCCTGCTTTCTTCCTCTGGGATTCTGTCCTGCTGCTTTGATCTTGTGGTTCTACATACTGGGGTTCTTTCACACAGCTTCACTTGTTGACTTTTGATCTCCTTTTAATGCCTTGCCTTAAAGTGACTCTAAACAGAAACCATGTCAAGGTTTCTAATTCAGCAATGGATTATCTTTTTTTAAATTACATTTGGTAACCGGCCATGTGCAATTTAACAAATGTGAAAAAGTCCCATTTACTATGCTAGGATGTGTTATGCTCAATACGTTGTGTCCTTTCAGGAGTTGATTGCTTTGCTGACATGCTTTTCTTACATTGCAGGTTTTTATGGTTGCTTTTACAAACAAATAAAAGGTCAATAAGATAACCTTACTTCTCAATCCTTTCTCAAAATCATACAGAATTAAGAATATGTGATTACTGGAGGTCTTAGTTTCCAGGAATTTCAGTCTATATTTTCCTAAAATAGTTTTGAAACTATTGAGTATTTAAAAGTTACCATTCTTGTATAACTAACCTTGATTATAGACCTCTTTTTTGGATCTACACTGTCAACTCCAGCAGTCAAGGATTTATATCTTAGCCTAAAATTTCTAGGTGTAGATTATAAACTCCTGACTACATGGGAAACTATTCTGGAAAATTTGGTTGACATTGGAGGCTGTTGGGGGTGTGTGTGTGTGTGTGTGTGTGTGTGTCTTTTGTAGGCGGGCTGGTAGCACTGCCTATTATTAAAGTTGCTCAATGTTTCCCCTTATAAAACCCTGTCTTCAGATGCTCATAACTTTGCCATACTTTAACTGAATACTTTAACTGCCATACTTTATGCTGAAATTTTCTGTGCTGAGTGTCTGCCTCATGCTGAACTCTTTTGGATTATTTCAGCCAAAATGGTTCATGTTTTTCTGAGACTGAGGCTAGGAAAAAATAAGTGGTTTTGCCCATGTTAACAAATTCTAGTGATGCTTTTCTTTGAAAAGCTCTAGCAACCCCATGCTTTGAAATTTGACAGGCAGCACCAGGGGCGGGGGAAGAGAGGCTGGAGATTGAAGGGGTACTGGGAATGCTGTGCAAGGAATGGTCCACTCAAGACTCAGGGTCTCCAGTCCTCAGAGGAGTGGAGGCTGCATATAAACGTCAGGAGCTCAGGACAATCTGCCTAGCCTGCGAAGTATTACTTCCCCAAACGTAGGAAAAGGTACCGCGAGTGCTGACGGACAACACGGCAGCAGTGTACTACCTCAACAAGCCAGGGGGAGCACGACCTTCAGCACTATGTCAGGAAACTCTCAACCCGTGGGACTTCTGCGAGGGGCACATGATCGTCTTAGAAGATTCTCATCACCCGGGCGTCAAGAACTCACTAGCAGATCACCTCAGCAGGTCTTTCTTCTCTCACCATGAGTGGTCCCTGCACCCAGAACTATCTTCCAGAGGTGGGGGACTCGCCAAGTGGACCTGGTTGCAATCAGGCAGAACAGGAAGTGCCGATGTTTCTGCTGCTTGAAACCTCACGATGGCAATTCTCTGTCTGAAGCCTTTCTCTTTCAGTGGTCAGGAGGACTGTTGTACACCTTCCCTCCGATCCCTCTTGTCCAGTCTTCATAAAGATCAAGAGAGGGACAAGGCGAAGGTTGTATTGATCACACCAGTACGGCCCTGTCAGCACTGGTTCGGCGTGCTGCTGGAACTAACAGTGATGTCCCCTGGGCACTCCCGACCCACCCAGATTTGATCTTGCAAGATCAAGGTTGGCTGTTCCATCCGAACCTAGCCTCCTTGCATCTGATGGTGTGGATGTTGCATGGCTGAACCAGGAAGAACGATCTTATTCGGCACAGGTCCAGAGAGTCTTACTAGAGAGCAGGAAGCCTTCCACTAGGGTCACTTACCTGGTGAAATGGAAATGTTTCTCCTGCTGGGTGAGAGAGTGGGAATTCTTCCCATCCCAAGTGCCTTTGCCATCCATCCTGAAATACTCTTCCTGAAGCAGCAGGGCGCACATTTGGTGGCCATTTCTGCACTTCACCCGCAGGTCCAGTGCAGATCACATGAAAGGCCAGCAGGTTTTGTCACAAAGAATTTCCTCTTGGGTCACCTGCATATGTGCATGCTATGAGCAAGTGAAGGGCACACCGCCAGCTAGCTGGTGGATTCCCTGCAGCTTGAGGTCTTCAAATCTCACTCTTGAGGATTTCAATAACTCAGTCATGGGTTCGGGGTTGTTATAAATGTGTATGGGTAGGGTTTTGTGGCCTGCCTTGTGCGGGAGGTCAGACTAGATGATCATATTGGTCCCTTCTGACCTATGAGTCTATGAGTCTATGAGCTACTCTAATGGCCCACTGAACAAAAGCTCAGGCCTCCTCTGCAGCTGTCTTAGCCCAAGTTCTGATACAAGACAGCTGCAGGGCTGCAACTTGGTCCTCTTTGCACACCTTTGCCTCCTACTACACCATCATATTACAGGCCCAGGATGATGCGGGCTTTGGTAGGGCAGTTTTGCAAGTGGCACATCTGTGAACTCCTGGCCCACCTCCAGAGGTACTGCTTATCAGCCACCTAGTGTGGAATGGACATGAGCAAGCACGCAAAGAAGAAAAGATGGTTACTAATCTTCTGTAGCTGTTGTTCTTTGAGATGTGTTGCTCATGCCTATTCCACAACCCACCCTCCTTTCCCTCTGTAGGAATTCCGGCAAGAAGGAACCGAGAGGGAGATGGGCCAGCAGTGCCCTATATACCAGCACTTTTGCATGCCTCTGCAGAGGGCACCAAAGTCAACCCTATGGGTGCCATTGAGGGAAAAATCTCCGGCACCAGTGCATGTGGTGCACACACGTACCTAGTGTGGAATGGACGTGAGCAACACATCTCGAAGAACAACTGTTACAGAAGGTTAATAACTGTCTTTTTTGAGATTTAAGGATGCAACCTGAATGTTCTTTTTAACATGTCTTTTTTCTATGTAATACTTGTATGTGTTCATAGCAAGTGTTTAATGCTGTTGTTTTTCATAAACTTAATGTCTTGACTTTCTTTTTCATGATCTAATTCTGTCTTTTTTTCCCCCTATCCAGCATGTAAGAGATATTGTCCACCTTCTCTTAACTCATAAGGCAAATCCTAATACCTTGTGGAGTGGCCATTCACCACTTTCCCTGGCAATTGCCAGTGGGAATGATTTGGTGAGCATCATCTAATTCCTTCTTTCTTTATTAACTTGTTAATTTAGTTTTTTTTTTTTTTAGTTTAGTTTCTTCCCCAGCAGGAGCCAAGACAGCTTATGTGTTGGAATGACCCTTGTTTATTTCCAGTGAAAGTATCTATGTTTACTTTTCTTTCAAACCTATGGACATAACCTGAGTTTCCCCCTATATTAATTGGTAATATCTTTTTATGGATTGGTGTCTATGAGTTTGGCAGGATTAAAAAAGGAAAATCCATCTATATGGATCATGAGAACATCCAGTCACACTATGGGATACTCTGAAAATGTATGTGATTGAATCTGGAAGAGTTAGAATTATTATTGCCCATGCTGTGGGACTGTGTGCCTCCAAAATGCAGTCTAGCCGACTCACTGGAGGTCTGAATATGGTTTTGTGAGTACCACACTCGTGCTACTAAAATCTGCTGCCGTTAAAGTGTACTTGTATTAATTTTGCATTTAATAAAGGTAATAGGGCAATACTTAAAAAATCCCACCGTTGCTCCCGGAGGTGTTCACTGATGCAGTCTTTTTGCCTTATTTTCTCTCTTAATAAAAGAAACTGTTAGTTGCAATGGCCAGTAAATGAAAAGGGGAAGGTTTTTAGATTTTAATGCAAAGTTAGTCAAAACTTTATGAAAGGAATGAATTTGGGTTTTATTGTATTAAAGAGATCTACTGATTTTCTTAATATAAAAAGGGCTTAAGTTAGTCCTGAAGTATCATATAGGAAATGCTCAGCCGAAGAAGATTGCTTGGCTTGACTTGAGTTTACTTTTTTAAATTAAATGCACAGAGAAATGCCAAGGAAGTTAATGAAAAGTAGGTATTTGACTTGGTTAGCATCCTTTAGCTCATTGGTTCTCAACCTGAGGCCTGGGGGCCAAAAGTGGCCCGCGGGGGCTTTCAGAGTGGCCCATCTCTCCCCTCTCGCTGGCTGCAGAAGGGAGCTGCTGCCTAAGGACCCAGGTGGAGTGCATTGCCAAGGGGCTAAAAGACTGGTGCAGACTTTGCTGCAGCCAAGGGGATGGGAGATCAGCACTTCCCTCCCCTTGGCTGTAGCAGGGAGCATGGCAAAGCACTCAACCTGGGTCCCTAGGTGCTGGGGTCCCTGCTGGAGCCAGAGGGAGGGGAGCACTGATCTTCCATCCCCCTGGCTGCAGAGGGGAGTCACTGCCTAGAGACCCAGGTGGAGCCCATGGGGCTACAGGATACACGTGGTTTTCCTGCTGCAGCCAGGGACATGGGAGATCAGTGGGGAGGCAGCTTCCTCGCAGAACTCCTTCTGTCTGGCTGCAGTGGGGGGGTCCCTGCTGGTGGAGACTGGTGGCCCTTCAGGGTTGTAAAAATGATATCTGTAGCCCTCAAGCCAAAAAGGTTGGGAACCACTGCTTTAGCTATTTCCAAGTAGAATGGTGTCATCCCCCTCTTTGATTGTCTGTATGGCATTTGTTTATACGGTAATTATAGTCTTGGCTAATACTGTACTGAATCCACTTATTGCTAGTTTGTTAGCTGTGATGCTGTGGTGGTAAGGATCATGTAATGACCTACATGGCTCTTGGATCTGGACTCAAGTCCTTTGGTACATTACCTGGTTGTAAAGCACTGTGCACAATCTACAGTGCTAAATAAATTAAGAATAGCAGTATTAACTCTCACACATTGCCTGTGGGTAGTATTTTTCATTACTTGTTGGCCTAGTAAATGTAAATCCAAATGCAGTACTACTTTGTGCAGTGTAGCTAAATTCTCAGTGTGTAGAGAAGCAGGCTGATAGACTCAGTAGTAACTTTGATTTAGACACACTAGGAATAGCGGGGTACTTAATGTAATTAGAGCAGAATGAATAATGGATTTCTCAGGTGGGAGGCTGAACTGAACCAAAAACAGTGTTTCAAACAACTGAAAATGAATTTTTGTTTTAATTTTTGATTAATCTATTTTGGTTGTGTGATACCCCTTTTTGTGTGACTTTCTTTTTTTTAATTGGCCAAATTAGACATCCAAGTGCCATGTTTTGAATCAAAAAGTCAAAATTAAATGTTTTTAAATGGTTGAAACAGAATGCTTTGGGTCTTTCAAAGAAAGATTTTTCCATCTGAAACTATTTGTCAAGTTTGGAATTTGACTAATATTTTTGGGGCCCAAAAACATGTGTTTATTTTTTGGTGAAAAAATAATCAAAAATTGTTTGCTCAGCTGTAAATGGAATTATAGCTTACAGACAAAGAGAGAGAAACATGATTGATTTCAGAAGGAAGAAGCCAGAGAATATCAGGTTCAGGTTATCTATTCAAATAAGCAGGACCTAATGAGACTGGTAAAGTAACAGGTAGAAGTCGTACTGGAAACACAGACTTTTGAGGGAGCTGTATGATTTTTTGAGGACCCAAGGAGAACAGTTGAGATCCTAGAAGATTAGAAAAGAACTAAACTAGGCCTCAGTCCTGCAGTTGGCTTTGCGTGAGCAGATTCCTTTGATTGCAGGAGCCTGATGATTTTGGTGAAGCTCCTTGTGGACACAGGGAACAATTTATTTATTTACTTCATTTATTATTAATATTTATTATGTATTTATCTATCCTAATTCCCTTTTTTGAAATAAAGGGATTAGGTGATCCAGGGAATTATAGCGTAGCAAGTTTACTGCATAGAACTGCTAGGCCAGTTGATATAGCCATGTTAATAAGAACTTAGAGGACAGAGTGCTAAGCAATAGATAACATGAACTCAGCAAAAATCATGTCTGATTAACGGGCCTCATTCAGCACAAAGTATAGTATCTTTGGTCTTTTAGTCCATACAGTGTACCAAAGGCCATGGATAGGGTGTCTGACCCAGCTTTTCCCAAGACACCTTTGATCGTCAGAGAATGGGTTGGTGGGTGTCTTACGCCGATCACTAAAGAGAAGATTGTTGAATAGGAGGGGTGTGTTAGAGTCCTTTCACATAGAAAAAACTTCTGTTCTGGGCTAATAACGGCTTTGTTGTGGTTAAAATAACAGAATTCAGTCTCATGTTTGAAACATCTGAAATTTAAGTCATGGAGTTTTATGAACCTGTCAGGCTATAATTTTTGGTGCAGTAATGGCCTGATAAGCCACAAATATACAGCCTGTAGAGTTTCCTATTTTTCTGGTAGTGTACAGGCTTTGTATTTTAGAAAAGCGTAACAGCAGATGACTTTTTTAAACATTATACTATGAAGCAGTTGACACATTGCTCTTCAATATGGATCTGATTTTTATCATGCTAAAATGCAATACAAAGCAAGTGCACAAATTATTCTCACAAACCAATATATTTAGATGTTATTACTTTATGCCTTGAAGTTACTGAAAAATATTAGCATGCATTCCAGGAGTGTGATTTTAAACACTGTAAAGTACTGTTAACAGCTGTAGTTGCTCATTTTGGATCTCCCAGTCCTGCTGCAAAACTGTCAAAGAAGACATTCATTCATTCATTCATTTCTCATCTTTACCTATGCCTGTTGGCAGGCAGTGACGGAGCTCTTAGCATATGGAGCCGACCCCAATCTTCAGTTAAGCAAGGGCATAGGTAGTGCCCTTTGTGCTGCTGTCAACACTACGTATGAACAGAAGAGGGCCATTGCGAGCAGGATTTCACTGGTAAGAAAACATGTTTTTACGTTAGTTTTCCAGGGAACTTTTTCAGCAGGTGTGTTGAACTCTGGTTCTTTTTTATAGTTAAGTTGTCTCCCCTAGTAACCCTCAGTGGTGCTGTTTTTTTCTTGGTAACTCAGGGGTTCAGCTGTGTTCTCTGCCAGCTCCTCTTGTTTCTGTATCTGAGTCGGTGCTGAGAAAGGGAACTGTGTTGGAAAACATGTTTTAACTAGCATGGTGGGCTTGCCTGCTGCAGACAGAGACAAGTCATATTTGAAATATGGTGATTGTGGTTAACGTTAGGTCCCCTCCCACATTCAGCATTCACTGCAAGTAACTACCATTTTTTAAATGAAGCTATCCTAATCACGCCAAGCTGAAAGTTGTGTTTAACACTGTCGCTAAAATCACGTTAGCTAACATGGTGCATTTTCCCAGTGTCGTCAAGGCCCGTGAGAATGTTAGACTTTATCTTGGGGATTTCCCCCAATTTCTAGACAACAGCCTAGCTGCACCAGTGCAAACCCAGAGTTAGGAAGGGCAGCTGCAATCTGCATCAGTTGAGCTTACTCCAGTTTCAAGCCGGGGTAAAGTCAAGTGGTGCAAATCATTGCTTGGGGCAAATTCCCGATTATAGACAAGGGAAAGAGGTTAGTTTTGTCCTTTGGTGGTGGTAGCTTTTTGTGCTTCCTTAGGTGGAGGGGGAAAACAAGGGGAAGCTAACCAAATAAAACAAGAACTTGGGAAGTGACTCACCCACATTTGACACTTCTGAAACTCTACACAAATTTGAAACTACGCAGGATTCTACTTGTATATCATTCGCTGTGTTTCTTATCCCTTCTTCTCTAGCAGGAATTCCATTCTTTTGCTGTCTGTCTTTCTAGCAATCACAGTTGTTTGACATCATAATCATTTTTACAGCAGCCAGTCATCATATCACAAGCAGGATTGACTGGTGGGCAATAAAAATGCAGGAGCAGATGAACTGTGAGCTTCTTTGAATCCCTTGAATTTCATAAGAGACTAATGCAAGCCATAGTCTTGGTGTAGCCCTGATCATGATGTCTGGAAATGTATATATTTTATTGTGGGTTGTTCTACTTGAAATAACATATCGTAACTTTCAGAATTACCAATAAACAGAACGAAAGAGAGTTCCCATAGGTGCCTGAACAGAAGTGGTGATTGGGTGAGACTGAAAGTCAAGCCGTGATTCCTTTGGAAGTGTAACAATTGCCTACATGGGGGCTGGAATTGTTCACATACAAAATCCATCTGGACATGTGAAAATTCATCATCAGAGTGTTTCCCTTGCACACTCAGGTGTTTATCTGAGGAAAGCACAAACTAAGTTGTATTCTTACCGAGTTGCATGTGCGCCAGTAGAGACCAGGATCCGGTGACCAGTCCTTTCAGTTTAATTAAAACAATTTGGTTGACCGTCCTTCCATTTATAATGGTTTCCAATTTTGTTCTGCATTTTGTTTTTCTCTCTCCAGATTGACAAACTAATTGAGGCTGGTGCTGATATGTTGATGCCAATTAATCTCAGCCAAGGGAGGAGGACGGCAGTGGGAACTGTAGTAGACTATGCATATTATAAATATTTTCAGGTATCCCTTCAACTACTTGAACTTAAAATGAGTATTAATATTGATCATGTTCTTCAGATTCACAAACACAACCAGGTTTTCTAGTTCTGCACCTGTCACTTTGACAGGAGTAGATGCTAAAAGCACCAGCAGACTCTCTTTTGCTCACTTGTCTTGGGACTCGTTCAATTCTCCACTAAACTTTCACCTAAATAAGGGTGACCGAGGTCTAAAAGCCCTAGTAGTTCTACTGCAGGAGGGAAATAATTTGGTCACACTTTATATAAGATTCCATTCATAAGTGGTTTATAAAGAGTTAGTCAATGATTGATAGATGTTCGCATGTTACAGACGTGAGAAGTATATATTATCAATGATGAGAAGCGCATCAGTAAAAGGTGTTATAGATGGTCATAAACTATGACTGTATGCAACTTATTGACTGTTGAACTTTACAAGAATCTAGAACAATGGATTAATCATTGAACATATATGAATAATTTATTAACCCTTTATGTAAAGAACCTTATCCTTAAGTGTGACTAATTATTTGCCAGATTCAGAAATTCTGCTTTCTTTGGGCTTATTTGCTTTAAAGAGTTGCTGATGCTTCCTGGAAATGTTTTAGACAATTTCTCTTTAGAAACTATTCTGGCTGGGGATCATCATCGTTTCTAGAGCTTAAGGCTGGAAGAGACTATTAGATGATGTAGCCTGACTTCCCGCATATCTCAGAGCATTACATTTCACCTCTGTTGAGCCCAATGACTTAAGTTAAATTAAAGCTCTTTAGTCGTCAGGACAGACTGAGGTACCACTGTAATGGCAGCGAATTGTTCATGTGAAACGTGTCTGCGTGATCCTACTACACAATCCACAGCCCATGCTGCAGAGGAAGGCAAAATAAAAACTCAGGGGAAAATTGCTTCCTGACCCCAAATCTGGTGGAAGACACAGCAGCGAGGCACCGGAGACAGAGGATTCTCCGTACCACCTCAAAGCACTGATCTGCTTCTGCTGCTTAACCTTCCTCTGAGGGAGTCCTGGTCAGTCAGAAGAGTAGCTGCTAACAGAATTGGTCAAAATAGTAAATGTGACTTTAAAAAAAAATGGTACGATCCAGTTTGCTCCATTGTGCTGTATAACAATGGCAGGTGTTCTGAGGGGTAAGGGGATCGTGTTGAAACAGTTATTAGTGAGCAGAGCTGACACAGTACTATACATTATTATGTCCATGTTGGGCACCCTTTCATCTGGTCAAGGTTTACTTCCTGCTACAAATATTACGGAGCACATATTTGCCACATTAGATTTCTGTCCTCTGCATCTAATTGTGTATTAACTCATTGGGTGTTGCAGGATAAGAAGATAGCGCACACTCCATACCATGCATTATTGCCGCCGGAACGGGAGATTTTCAACGCGCGTCGGGAGCTGCTAGAATACATTAGTGACCGGCTTCGTGAGTGTGTTGTCTTGAAAGAAGGAGAATGGGAAAGAGAAGAACTTCGAAAATCCAGGAAATGTGAGCTCAGGCTAAGCCTCCAGTCCGTGTAAATGTTGTATAATGGTATATGAGGATGTATACTTGTGGGTCCCCATGCTATGGATTAGACTATGGCCCCTAATGATGAATGTGTTCTTCTATAATGCCTTTCATATAGGGATCCTGGTGCTTTATGAAATCCACTTGCCTTTCTAGAATAAGTGGGTACCATTCTCCTTCTATAGTTAGGGACACACCTAAGTACACTGCGGTTAAGTGATTTGCTCAAGGTACTGCTCCAATCTGTGGCTGTGCCAGGCATCGAACCAACATCTCATCCTAATACCCCTGTTTCAAGCACAAATATAATCATGCCTCTAGCAAATACCTAAAATTTGATAAGTGAATTTTAGGGGGGATTGGATTGTATTGTATTGCGGGATTGTAACCTCCTGCAATTCACAGAACCTGAAATGTTGCTTCGAATGCTGGCTCGTGTCCATTCTGTTCTAGGTGCATGTGCGCGCCTCCGTGTACAGTTACTGGAATTTTTTCCCTTAGCAGTATCCGTAGGACCGGCTCTGGCACCCTCTGGAGCCCCGCGCACATGTCGCGGTGTGTCAGGTGCCTCTGGCCCTACGCCCTGCAGTCCCTTCCTTCCGCCTCTGACACTTGCTGGAACGGCTCTGTTAGCTACTGCAAGTGCTGCAGTTGTTTCCCTTAAGTAGTCGTTAGTTTTAGCATCCTTGTTATTAGTTAAGTCCTGTAAATAGTTTTAGTTCCCTTAGGGACATTTGCCGGGAACAGGGCATGCCCTGGTTTCTGGGTTTCAAGCCCTCCACCTCCTGCAGCAAACCCTTCCCATGTAGTGACCCCACGACAGGTATTTAAAGTGTCGTCGGGGGGAATCACACAGGAAGGACAAGTGTAACGTTTTTAAGGCGTTCGGGCTAAGGACTCGGAAGAAGAGAGAAATCCTCACGACCCTCCCTCCCTGTCCCTCTTCAGTGACCGCTCTCACAAGCACCTTCTTGTGCAAGAGGTGGGGAGTCTTCTCAGACCGGGGACTGTTGAGGAAGTTCCACCAGACATGAGGGGGAAAGGTTTTTACTCCCGGTACTTTGTCACTGCCAAGGTGAGAAGGAGTCTCAGGCCCATTCTACACCTGCATTGTCTCAACAAATACCTCAAGAGACTTAAGTTCCTCATGATCTCCCTAGCCTTCATCATCCCTTCCTTGGATCCAGGAGCCTGGTACCCTTGACCTAAAGGACGCGTACTTCCACATCATGAACCTCCCTGGTCACAGGCGTTTTCCTGCTTCGTGATGGCTTGTTCTCACTGCCAGTTCAGGGCGTTCCCCTTTGGCCTCTCTTCTGCTCTGAGGGTGTTTACAAAGTCCATGGCTGTGGTGGCCACACACCTAAGGTGCCAGGCTGTGCAGATCTACCAACTGGTAGACAACTGGCTGATCAAGGGCAGGTCCCAGTCTCAGGTCCGGAGCAGCCTAGATCTCATATGTGTCACCTGCCACTGTCAGGGCCTGTTAATAAAAGAACAAAAGTCAACATTTACACCAGTACATATATAGAGTTCATTGGAGCAATTCTCAACTCCACTCAGGCCAGAACTTTCCTACCTAAGCCTTGTTTCAAAGCCATGTCCAGCCTCACTGCTCGCTTTCACGTGTCCCCTCACAACAGCCAGGACTTGTCAGCAGCTGCTGGGCCATACTGCAGCTTGCACGTACATGGCGAAGTTCGCACCCTGAGGGCTCAAGCTGTTCCAGACATGGCTGGCTTCAACATATGCCCCAAACAGACACTCCCTGGACTGAGTGGTCACAGTACCTGCCCACACCCTGTCCTCACTGGGCTGGTGGCAAGACACCCGTTCAGTAATGCAGGTAATGCCATTCGAGGAGCTAGTCCCCTCAATCACTCTGGTGTCAGAGTTGGGGTGGGGGCCCATATTAGCTCTAAACACAGCACTTGGGATTCGCTCTCAGGAAGAGTGGAAGATGGACATAAACGTAAGGGAGCTCAGGGCAATATGCCTGGCTTACGGGGTGTTCCTTCCCTTCATCTCAGGCACGATAATACAGGGGCTCTGACGGACAATGCTGCCACAACGTATTATATCAACAGGCGGGGGTGGAGGGGTTTGCTCACCGGCCCTTTGCTGGGAGGCAGTGTGTCTGTGGAACCTTGCAGTGTTCTCATAGCCTCTCATCTCCCAGGCGTCAAGAACGAGACAGCGGACTGCCTCAGCTGGTCCTTTTTACCCTGACATGAGTGGTTGCTCCACCCAAGGGCAGCCTGTAGGATCTTCCAGAGGTGGGGTTCTTCCTGAGTGGACATTTTTGCATCCAAGCTGAACAAGAAGTGTCTCCAGTTCTGCTCAATTCGTGGGCTTGACGCTGTTTGACACCTTTTTCCTCCAGTGGACAGGAGTTCTGATGTATGCATTCCCACCCATACTGCTAATGCACAGAGTCCTGTTGATGATCAGGAAAGACAGGACGGATATTATTCTGATTGCACCGGTGTGGCCTCGCCAGCATTGGTTCAGCATGCTGCTGGAACTGTTAGTCACTTCCCCCCTCCCTGCTAGAATTGCCCCGTTGGCACAATCTCCCCTCCCAGGACTGGGGTCGACTCCTGCACCCAGATCTGAAGTCTCTGCACCTGACGGCGTGGAGACAGCATGGCTGAACCCTGAAGAACAGGCATGTTTGTCGTGGGTTCAACAGATCCTGATGGGTATCTGAGATAAGAGCACGTATTTCAGGGCCATCGTACGTGGTTTTCTATAAGGACAAGGTCCAGTTGCAGCCTCATCCTGCTTTCTTACCCAAGGTAGCGTCTCAGTTTTATAACAACAAGGATTTATTTTATTTCTTCCAGTGTTCTGTCCCAAACATATGGCGTGGAAGACGAACGGAGGTGACACATGCTTGATGTTAGGCATTCCTTAGCATTCTATATCGAATAGACTAAATCGTTCTGAAAAACCACACAACTTTTTGTTGCAGTGGAGGATAGGATGAAAGGCTTACCTGTCTCCTCCCAGCGAATTTCCTCTTGGATAACTTCCTGCATCAAGTTTTGTTACGAGCGGGCAAATGTGCCTCTGCCGGGGATCGTCACAGCCCATTCCACCAGAACACAAGCTTCCTTGGCAGCCTTTCTGATGCAGGTATCTGTTCAGGAAATCTGTAGGGCTGCCACTTTGTCATCGGTGCACATTTTCACGTCCCATTATGCCATTGTTCAACAGGCTTGGGATGACACCAGCTTCGGCAGAGTGGTGCTGCGAATGGCTCATCTGTGAACTCTGGGCTCGCCTCCAAGGTACTGCTTGTGAGTCACCTAGAATGGAATGGACACGACCAAGCACTGGAAGAAGAAAAGACGGTTACTCACCTTGTAACTGTTGTTCTATGAGATGTGTTCCTCATGTCCATTCCATTACCTTCCCCCGTCCCCGGTGTTGGAGTTGACTGCAAGAAGGAACTGAGGGGGCGTAGGGCCAGTGGTGCCTGATATACCGCGACATGTCCGTGGGGCTCAAGAGGGTGCCAGAGCTGGCCCTAATTCTAAGGGAAAAAAATTCCAGTAACTCTGCACAGAGGCGCGCACACACCTGGAATGGAATGGACGTGAGCAACACATCTTGAAGAACAACAGTTACAAGGTAAGTAACATCTTTTCTGTGGCTTACGTTATGCAGGAGTTCCGATTAAATAATCATAATGGTCCGTTCCGGCCTTAAAAATCTCTTTGTACCTTGGTTTCCCCATGTGTAGACTGGGGATATATTGCCAACCTTTGATGTTCTTATCTCAAAATATTTTAGTTTGAAAATGTGAGATAAGCCCGTCTCTTGTTCTTAAGGGGCAGGGAAAATCCGCACTATCAGTCTGTCAGTGTCACAAATACTCATAGTTTTCATCCCAGTGAGTCCCAGCAGGTGACACTAGTCTTTAAGATGTTTTACAGACCCACAATGAAGGATATCCAAAATACAGAGCAGGACACTGAACGTTACTTAGGATATTTTAAAATTGTACAATACAGTCTTTTCTGTAACTTCCATTTCAAGAAGAAACGGTTCTGGCATCTCTAATAAACAGTGGGCCAGGAGTCAGACATTGATAAATGGGTCAAGTTGCCACATAACCATACCATAAGGCTCATGCAGTTTGGAAGTGGCCCTAGTGAGCAGCACACTTATTCCCAGAGTCTAATGATGTGTGGTCTAATTTTCTCTTTTGTATGTTTGTACAGTGGATGCAAGTCCTCGTGCTCCCTCAGCTAGAAGGAAACGTGTGGACAAGCACGCTACAATAGTGCTAGAAGGGGAGGAAGTGAGGTACGATTAAGATGCTGCAGGCAGACACTTACAATTCTTAGCCAAAAATATCATTTCGTAGCTCTGCCTCACCTAGACCACTGTCACCACACACCCTTCTCTGGCCTTTCAGACTTCCCCCTCACTTCTGCGATCTATCCAGTTTTCAGCAGCTAAAATTGTCTTCTCCACCTGCTCTGATCGTATCGATCTTTCCCCCAGGCCAAGTCCCTTCACTAGCATCATGTCTGCCTCTGCATTAAAGGTCAGGCTTCTCATCCTGACTGGATGTGCCCATGAGGTTTAAGCTGCTTCGTATCAGCTGGCCTAAGAGAGTTTACAAATGCACATGATAGACTTCAGAGTGCGGACTTTGTAAACTCCATGGCAATAAATGGTAAACAAAGAGCTCCCCGTATCCATATAAGTATATATGAAAATTGGAATAACCATAACATTTCTTTTCCATGTATTTTGAACAGGGCATAGCCTTAGTACCTTGGTGATGTTGGAGCTGGACAAATTCAGACTAGAAATAAGCTTCATTTTAATACTGAGGGTAATTAACCATTGGAACAATTTAGATTTATGGTGGATTCTCCAGCACTGGCAATTTTTATACTGAGGCTGGATATTTTTTTTAAAGAGATGCTCTAGTTCAACCACAGCTATTGGACTTTGAAGTAAGAATTAATTTAGGCAAGTCCTGCTATCCGGGAGGTCCAGGTAGATAATCTCAGTGATTTCTTCTGTCCTTAAAAATCTATGAGTTCTTAGTAACTGGTGTTGAGAATCAGTTTAAAGTTAGCCAAGATGGCTGCTGTGAATGGACAAAGATGTTACAATTTTCTGGTTTTTGATAAATTGGTCATTTATTTTCAGAGCCTAGTAATTCAGAGGAAGCCTGTCGAGCCGCAGACTTCCCAGACACATTCTCCTATGGCCCAGCACACAGATAAGATGCTGCCATTCACAAAGATCTTTTTACAAAGTCTAGAGTTGAGTCAAAACTAGACTTCAAATGGAATGGAAAGTCCCCCCTCTCTGCCCCCAGTCTTGCAATCTGCTCTGCATGGACAGATCCTCATTCCCACTCAGAACCTCATTGAGGAATTCCTGTGTTCAGGGGTTTCCCCATATGTTTCACATTGCAGGATCAAGGCCTGAACTAGGGAGTTACTACTTCAGTTCCGTGATACATGTGCAACATTATGTATAGTGGTTAAAATAAAAAAAAAAAAACAGTGCCACCAGTTAGCATGCACTCGTATCAGAAAAATATTGTACTATCCCAAATAGCACTGCCTTTTATCCATTTATAATAGATTATTCTTTGATGGTGACTATCGTGTGTGTATGTTAGTATAGGCTATTTACTTTGCTACACATGTTCTTATCTTCCAGATTGATAAAGTAAAATGCATGAAATTCTGAGGCCCAACCACCGTCTCCGACACCCTGCCCCAGTATTTCTTCCAAATCTGTCTGGGATGTGGTGTGGAGTTTTTTGCTTTACACATTACAATTTTTAGAAGGGTGTTTAGTCACAAAAGTGACTATGTAAAAGTGGCACCCACTTATTCAACAGGTCTGCCCCTTGTATATTCAGAATCATATTGGTTTGCTCATCTGGGGGGGAAAAAAGCTTTTAGTCTTTATTCTTTTTAGCCATTGAAGAACAAGGTTGCTTTTACTCTGCCTCGCCCATCATCAAAATTCCAGTTGCCAAATTTTTAGTACTGGTGACCGTGCACAGGACAAAAAGAACACAGCTCAACTTTCAAATTCAAGGTACATTTGCAGGGCTAGCTGTTGGAAAAAAGTTTTCTCTTTCTCTTTCTCTTTCTCTCTCTTTCTCTTTCTCTCTTTCTCTCTTTCTCTTTCTCTTTCTCTTTCTCTTTCTCTCTTTCTCTTTCTCTCTTTCTCTTTCTCTTTCTCTCTTTCTCTCTTTCTCTTTCTCTTTCTCTTTCTCTTTCTCTTTCTCTTTCTCTTTCTCT
>ML675649.1:38480798-38648438 GCA_007922155.1 Mesoclemmys tuberculata | reverse complement strand
TTTCTCTCTTTCTCTCTTTCTCTCTTTCTCTCTTTCTCTCTTTCTCTTTTTTCTTTCTCTTTCTTTTTTTTCTTTCTTTTGTGGTGACCACTGCCGTGTTCCATTTATGGGATGCAGCCTTCCCTCCACCCCTTGACTTGTGAGTGAAACTCCCTCGAGTGAGAATGTTCAAAGGCTACCACAAGGAAAAAAAGAGTAACACTCACTAGTAACTGTAACTCTGAGTATTGCCTCTGCATATTCACAGTTCTCACCCACTAACCCTCTCTCGGGCGATGTCTGCATTGCCACTTATGTGGATGCTATTTATGTCGCGCAGGGGTGTGACACAATTAGTTACACCGACATAAGCTTCTCCCTCTGATATAGCCACCACTGCTCATTAGGGGTGGTTTAATTATGTTGATGGGGGAGCTCTCTCCCACTGGCATAGACCGGCTATATGAAGATCTTACAGTGGCGCAGCTGCATCAGCACAGCCGTGCCGCTGTAAGCTCGCTAGCGTAGACATGGCCTTACTCAGAACTCTGCTCTTAGAGACTTGGGGGGGCTAGTGAAAGGAACTGAGAGCTTGTCTGCACTGCGTTATAACCTGAGCATGGCCTCTAGCTCGAGTCCCGTCCACACACAAACCATAACTCGCGTGTGATGGTGTGTTTAGCGCTGGCTGGCTGGGTGGTTCATCAGGGTATATAGACTGAGGCTCGTGTTAACTGATGGCAGCCAACACAGCCAGTCTTTAGTGGGGATGCAGGCTAGTGCTGTTTGAGTGCCACTGGTCCCCCGCTCTCCCCACAGTTCCCCCCGTGTGCGCAGAAAGGACAGGTGAGTTCCCCCACACTTCTCTGGGAATTCACAGCTTAGGGCAGCACAAAGAACCATGGGATGTGCTCCCCAGATATCTTGGTGCCAGTGAGGCACTAAGAAGTTATTAGAAGAGTAACTCCTGTCTGGGTAACTCTGTAATGAAGCCATATCCTGAGGGGTTCTAGTCTTGGCTCTGAATGTGTGGTGCAATGAGATGGTGCTCTGGAAGAACCACAGTTCCTGGTAAGTAACTTGTCCTTACTTATTTTCAGTGATCCCATATAAAGTGCTGCTGTTTATAATTAAAGCTGCATGAACTGTTAGAAGATAGATATATGCAGTGAATTAAACTCTTTGTTATGTTTTCAAGTTATCCATAAACAGGCTTATTTCCTTTTACAGAAGGAAAATATATGCAAATGTATTTCAGCCTAAGGAAGGCTTGCAAACTCTTTGTTGTTTCTCAGTATGCAAGAGTGCGGTTGCTTAGCCTCCGATCTCAGTTGATGTACGTGTGTAAACCACTAGTGATTGTGTGTCACTCACCCCTACTGTGCTTGATCTACACAGGCTGCAAGCCTGTTACAGAGCCTAATTCTTTATTTCACACTGTAGAGACTTGTGCTTTTAGCTATGGAGGTGCTGGTTCAGTCCCCCGAGTGTTGGCCAGGGTAGAGCTCCTCACGCGCTTGATTTTGTTTGTGCTGTAGAGTCTGTTTGTGACTCGTTGAAAGACCATTTTATCACTTGTCATGCGATTGTCAGAATGCACATCTGTCCTGAGAGCAGCACACGCTTTATAAGGTCATTCCAATAGAACCAGGAAATAAATACTATCTGTTCTCTCTCTTTTTGAGAGAGGGCTATAATCAGATTGTCAGTTATCTTCTCTGAGATAAAACAAGCTATGGGACTCTGATTAAAGGGGTTTATATTTTTAATTTGTTTTTTCTAAACATTATTGACCCTTTCAATTTTTAGTATTGAAGGCAAGCCCCATATTTCCATCTTTTACATAATGTTTTAATTCCAGTATATTCTCTCCTTTATTTTTAAAGCAGTGTAATCCATGCCACTGTTAAATCTATATTCTATATCTGTGATTTACTTCAATAACTAGAGGCCAGGTGATTTCCTTAAGCATGAGAAACACTGCACAAATAGGGTAGAAACTCCATGACTTGAAAATCAGTTTTCTAAACAGGATGTCGAGAAAGGAGGTTTGAGGATGCACAGAGTTAGTGGGAGGGGAACAAGGCCTCACAACCTTGTAGATCATGGAGTGCTGCATAGAGGGGATTTCTGCAGCCCAATCTGTAGGTTCAGTTGCTATCCCCCCTTCACAGCTTCCCCACATCTTGACTCTGTTGGAAGGGAGCCAGGAATTGCAGACAGACAACTGAACTGAAGATACAGGGCTATATTTTCTTACCAGTTAGGTATATAATTTATGTGGCTAATTAGGTGCATTTGCATAATTATTTAGGAATTGTAGTCCATAAACTCAGATGAGAAGGAAATGGATATAGTTTAGGAATGCATAAATATAAATCTATCAGCATTTACAATTGTTAGTACTTTTATTTGAGGGTCAATGAACACATTAGTTATATAAATAATTATAATCCAAGCCTGTGGTTGATAAAGGTTCAAAGTTTCCCTTACTTGACTGTTCTGACTTTGGATGTTATTACCAAACAGTTGCAGAAAGCACTAGGCCCAGCAGTGTTAACAATAGAGAGAATCCTCCCCACGTCTCGGGAAATGAAATTGTGTTTGTTAGACGAGAATGGAAAGAATTAGTCCGTGCCCATGTGGGAGCTGGGAGCTATGAATCCTCTCTGAGCCACAGAAACATAAAGGATGGAAAATGGAAGCCAAAATTATTCTTTGCTTATTTCAGAAATATTACTTTATTATGTTGCCAAACTGCCCTTGGTCCCTGAAATTAGACGTTGATGCTGGTCGATACTATTCATATTAATACTTCAGGGGCTTGCAAAGATAATTTTTTCAGCAGTATCATCTTGTTAACAGTGTTGATTGTATTAATGATGCTGACACTGAAGAGACTGAAGCAAGACACTAACACAGTCCATGAGACACTGCCAGAAATGCTATAAAAATCAAAGATGTCAAAGATGTTGGATGATCCCATTGCATCCAATAGTGCCTTTAGAAAGTTAATGACGAGCAAAAAAGCACTGAAATACTTAAACATCATATTAATCCTTGTATTGTTTTACAACATACAATGAATACTTACACTGGGCAGCCTGTAAGCCATGTATTGTACTATGATCCTGTGAAATCTCACACACTAAGCAGGGTGAGACATGGCGGTCTCCCATCCAAATACTTCCAAGGAAATCAGTGCTGTAAAGGTAAAGAGTTAGTGGTGGAAATTCAGTAGGCAGTGCTTTTTGGGCGGGGTCCATACTGACCCAGTAGTCCAGCATGGTGCCCAGCCCTCTATACTGGGGTGTGGTTAGGTGATGAGTGTGGGTTGGGAGGGTATCTTTGGGATGAGATGAACAGAGGTCCTGACCACATGTGGTTCTTAAAGATCCCAAGATGCTTTTAAAAGGTCCTGGGTTATTTATGTCTAGTGCCCAAGCCACACTGCAACCGGGGTAAGCACATTCTGCCTATCTAAATGTCCCCTGCAATGTCAATGGCATATAACGTTCTTCACGTCTTGTGCTAATCTGATGAAGAGTTGCTGTGTTGCAAGCCCCGTGCTCCAGCAGTGCTTGTGTTGTGTTCCTCAGTATTAATAAGGGTTTTGCAAACCTTCTCTAAATCTGACTACTTGTATTTGTGACCTGCTGCCAAATTTAATCTTGCATAGAGACTCTCTCATACATTTCGTACTGGAGAGTGAGCCAGTTCAAGGAGCTGGCTGGTGTGCACAATGAATTGGCAAACAAGGGGGCCTCGGTGTGGGGCAGTCCTGTTGCCTTCTGGGACCCTTCACTTTGCCAGGAATAGCACTGCTGCTTGTGTTCATTTATCCCACAGGTAGCAACATAAGCACTGATCAGCCTCGGTGCCTTGCTCTTCCTGGTTACGCTGCTGGATGAGGGCACTGGAGATTTTTACCCCTGTATTGTGAAGCATTTCGATTTCCTTTGCTGTGTTATATGTAAATATGTTGGCAAAGTCATGAAAACCAAAATTACAAATATAAACGCTCCTGATGTCCCTTTTCATGCTATTTCTGTTCCAGACAGCCCTTCTTTAAATACTGCTACCAGTGTGGGCGAGCTGTAGGGATTCGACTCACTCTTTGCACTCGCTGTTACGAGATCTTCACTTGCAGTAAGTCTTGTAAAGTAAAAGCCTGGAATGAGCGTCACA
The DNA here is from genome assembly GCA_007922155.1 of Mesoclemmys tuberculata. NCBI lineage: Eukaryota > Metazoa > Chordata > Testudines > Chelidae > Mesoclemmys > Mesoclemmys tuberculata. The sequence continues at coordinate 38,644,271 of ML675649.1, read as the reverse complement.
GACGTGAGTGCGTTGGAGCTACAGGTAGGTTTGTCTAATGATAACCCATAGTGCGCAGGGAAAGCAAGGCATGTGGGACATGTACGTTGAAATATGCTGCTTAAGTGTGTGGCCTGCATTTAAGTTATGGCAAAGTAAAATGTATGTTAGATATTCACTAAGACAAGATCAAATTCACAGCAGCAGGTTTAAAGTTAATATATCAACTGATCTTGACTGGGCACTTGCTTACTAAAACTATTTGATGTAAGAAGTTTGCCACAGTGGCATTCATTGATTTTAACCTAGGAGACTCTTGAAAGGTGAACTGCAAAGCAGAAATAGAAATTCAGTTACAGTGATCAGATTTCTGTGCCTCTGGTGCCCAATAAACTAGACTGTGTGGGCCTTTCATCGCAGAAGTAACTTTTTACTGACCTTTATATATTTCAAACCGAAAAGAGTGTGAAATCCTCTTCTTGGTCCAGTGACTCTCAAATGCCATGCCTCTCACTTCAGCCCTTGTAATCTGCAGTGTTTGTATAATACGTATTAAAAATATGTTCTACACCTCTGCAGAAGACCTGCATAATGGAGCAATGCAGAAAAGCAGACTTGCTGTCACTAGGTCAGATGCTCACATATCTTAGTGAATGAGAAAGCTCTTGAATATGAAGGCACATGTAAATAAAATAGTGCTGCCGTTCTATGACTGAACTACAGTTTAGTCGCTGCTCAGTACCTGACTCTTCCCTCTGGATCTTTATTAAACCCGTGTCTTGGGAAAATGCCAGGTTTGTGCTGTCAGAGTGTAACAAAATGGAAAATACGCAAACTCATCACTTGTGGTCTGTAAAAGATCCATTGGATTTTTCACAAGAGAGGTTTAATACTGGTGTCTAGCCAGAATGCAATTTGGATTAGTAAATTTTGTTTACTTGCAGTAAATCCCCCTGCTATTTCAACAGGATATGTTGGTGTTCTTCATATCCTATCTTAAGCTGCTGTCACATTGCTCTGTGCTGTTAAACAGTTTCTGTATTTCATTCTACAGGTAGCAGCTGCATTTCTTTCGGTGTTTATGCTTGTCTGTATATGCCTGTGCTATATATAATGTACATATGTTTTCAGATGCTTTAGAAACCCTGGGGTAAAGGCCCTATAGAAACACATAAAATGCTATATTAATACTGCTACTTCTTCAGTGCACGTGGGAGAAGACGGGGAAATACTGGAAAGAACACTAGTTGTAGTGTACACCCCAAGCCACCAGATGGCAATGAAAACTGCCAAATAATGTGGTAGGTGCTAGTTGAAAAATCAATACAATACATTAAAATATCCCAGTAAGATCTTGACTACAAGAAAACTTAAGTTCTTGGCCAAACAGGGTGATGCTCACCTTGCTAGAATATGGCCAATTTATTGGCTCCTCCATCATGCTAAACAACCTCCTCCATCACGCTAAACAACAGCGGCAAGGACCTCTGCTGAGATGGGGCAACCTCTCCTGTGTCAGTAGCAGTGACCACTTAATGCAAATGAACTTTTCCCTTCCTATCTTTATCAATGAAGATGACAACGCCACACCGAAAATGCCACACTCCATCTCATGCAGCAATTTCTTCAGCAGCATGATCAGAAATTCAAGTGCTAAAACGCAGCTGTGATGTGATTCAGTCACATCCAGGTGGCAATCAGTGGTGACGTTACCATGATGTTGGCTCCAGTGCGTGGAGTTGTTTTGGAGGGTTCTGTTGGGAAAACATAGAAATACTACTTTATAAGTGCCAAAATCTAAGACTTCTGTTAAAACTTTCGGGCTGATGAGACTTTAGTCCGAGCTTTTCTGTGAGTCAAGAAACTACTGCATCTGAACCCTATGTTATAATTGGCCTGTCAGTGATGGCAAAATGCTCCTAAATCAGATTCCTTCAAAAGCTAAGAAATTTTGGTATCATCCATCCCAAACCATTTCAACAAGTCCTGGAATGTCCTTCTTTTAAGAACTGCTGCTTCCCAATTTGAAACCACCATTTGAAGCTTGGGTTAGGAGAAATCAAGATTGGGCTCAGCAGAAGCAATGTAATACTCCGCAAATATTCACTTGCACAGTTGTTATAAGGGAGAAGCTCCCTTTGATGAGAGAGGTCTTGTGACTAATGCTGTGACCCACCTCATCATCTCAGAATAGCCAGGCCCAGCTAGAGACTTGGCAGTTGACCATGATTTATGCAAACAAGATGCTGAAACACAAATGGGAAGTTGAAGAAAAATGTCTAATTAAAGGTGGCGAAAGAACTTGAGGCTTAGCAAAGGCCAATGTTGTTAATCAGATTCCAGTGGCGAATCACTTTATTGATAGATAAATCTTATAGCTGATACCATTAGATATACAGGGAGTAGCCATCAGATTGTGAAGGCAAATCGATGGATTGATACCATGACAGCCGTCAAAGGCAGAACAAGAGTAATACAAGCGCTTTGGAAAAGAGCAGAGGACTAAGTAAGCAGTTGCTGCCAACACAATCTACTTTATGTAGTTTATGCATACTTGAGGACTGGTGCACATTTTTGGAGCAGTATCTTTGACAAATTCTGGTATTGCCAGACCTTTGGAATGGCACATGTAGGCTGCATGTTGAGAAGCTGGCCTTTGGCAGATGCTTTTTTAATGTGTTTCCTGAGCCTAGACAGACTATACAACTGGCTATTGTAGATATTTCTTTTTAATGGTTTTATTCCGCCATGAAAAATGCTAAAGGAGACTATGTTCAGCTCGTCAGCAAGAGTGGTACAGTATGGATAGTTGCTGTGAAAGCAAGTTAGTCTCTGAGACCATTCAATTTTTGATCGCTACTGAGACCGTCATTAATGGTTCCAAGTTGTGCAAGATGTGGCCATGGTTTGTGAAGCGATGCCTTGTTCAGTAGGGGCTGGATTGAGACTACAAACATTTCACACAGGCCAACAACCATCTGTTGATGGGAGTGATTTTTTTCAGTCATGCCTAACTTGGCTGCATTTGAAATGATGACCTACAGATGAACAACCCCATAACCAGATCCATGAACAGAGCCAACCAGGAGGAACCGTTGAATTGTTTCTGAAGAAGCTGTATGGAATCGGCATGGAGTTATGATCGCCTAACATGCTGTGATATGGAGTCATGGCACGTGCCCATGATGGCATTCCTGTTGATGGAGGAAGTGTTCACTAGCCTGGAGTGTAGCAACACTACAGGTAACTGAGTATGAAACAGGAGCTGCACGCTATGTATCAGTACAATTGAGACACTGGAGTCTGCAAGAATGCTTAAAGACCTCCTTAGCTCTGATGTTCCCACAACGTGAAGAGAACACTGGATGCACCATCAGATGTAATCCGTACATCCTCCCAGAAGAACTCCTGTGTGATGGCTTTGTTTTTTTTTTCCAGTGAAAAGAGTAGGAGTCTGGTGACGACAGGATGTTGCCAACCACTGCTCAGCAACAGATTACTGAAAAGTTGGCATGCTCCCTTTTTAACTTTTGCCAAGGATTTCTTTTTTAAAGCCATTTTTTTTGTTTACAACTTCTGTATTTGAAAATCTGTATATAGAAATTATTGTACAAATGTGTATTCATATTGGGAAATGTAATGTAGTGCTTTCTTTGTGCACAAGGGTTCATGAAATAAATTGTATTTATGGCTGGTAGCAACTTTTTAAAACTGCTTAGAGTTCAGTAGAAGTGGTTGGTCCCTCTAAGCAGTCACAATATAATCTCAAAAGTGACTATTCTGAAATGTCTTTGCACCTTGTTTTATTGCTGCTGAAGGCGATTCACCATTAGTGGACTCTGATCAAGCCAACTTACAGTCTAAGGTTGATGGTAAGTCACTTTTGACTAGTAACATCTTTTTCTGTTTAAAAAAAAAAAAAGTTGCATTCACTTTTTGGTCCTTTTAGCTCATCTCCAGTTATTTGCCCGGTGGTGCTAGACCCACACATTGGTATTCAGTCTGTAGAATGATTCAAAAGTTTAAATGAGTGAAATTTGTAGGCATTCATTAGGGTTTCATTTTATAGAAGTAATAATTAAGGCACTGGCTGATACTGATTCTTTTAAAGACCTGTCAGGTCCTGGGTGAATTAAAAACAAAAGTGCCCGGGAGCCAAAGAGTACAAACAACCACACGTTTATTTACAGAACTTTAATTACTAAAAAGCAAGCGGGGCGGGACCCACAGTGGACATCCTTTTCAAGTGCAGGACCTGCTAACAGACAGTGGATATCCCTTCAGGTATTACCTGACGTCTTGGGGTCTCCCCCAAGCATCCTGGTGATGAGAATTCTCTTTTCACTGATGATTTGTTTCTGTCCATGATGGCATGGCTTAGTCTGGGTGCTTTGCCCTTTTATAGACCTTGTCCCCTGCTAGCACTTTTTTAATGCCACTGAGGTGGAGGGGGGTTTCCTGCCTTTGAGGTGACGGGGGAAACTAGCACAGGCCCAGTGCTTCGAGTTGATAAACAGGCTGTTTAGATCTGGCCTTAGCCAGCTCTTGACTATCTCCTGTGCGACAAGCTAGGTGTCTGCGGTTACATGCGTGGCTCTGGGCCCCGCAAGACCCTAGAATGGCCATTAGCTCAGAACTGTAAACGGTTGTAGCGCATGGAGAGCTGTGGGTGAGCAATTGCTGCAGTGTGGCAAGCATTTCTATAGCTGCTTTTAAAGAAAAGAAAGTAAAAAAGAGATTTAATGCCAAGACACGTAATGTCACATCTACCTCAGCAGGGCCCAGCTTGTTCTTCTCTGCAGCACTGAACAATAAACCACTGCTCTCTCTGATGCCCCTTGTGTATTGGAACAATACTGGACCAAACCTCTTTCATGTTTTATGGCAGAGGGATGAGCCAGCCTGACCATTCGACAGATGTTCATAATTTCAGCTTGGCCATTTCGTAATCATTTGTAATAAGAACATTTGTGTAATGAAGGCTGGTCTAATAGAGCAATTTGTATCTCAATACACTGTTTGCTTACAGTGGAAACCGTCAGAAGACATGCACTAATACTCTGCTCTAAATAGTAATTTATCTGGTCAGAATATAATCTCTTGGCACGTCCTGTGTGCAAGAGAGTGAGTCTCATCTAGGCGGCCTATCATGTAGACATACACAACCAGAGGGGCAGAACCTTTCAAAACTCTCAGGACAAGCTAGTGGTCTTGTTTCCCTGTCAGCTCATTTTTACATGCTAGCGTGGCTTTGTGTGGCTCTCCCTTTTGCATGTGGCCAGTCCTAATGAGAGAGTAAGACAGGAAGACGTGGCTTTCCCCCTCTGTGATACACACACACACACTTAGCCAATAACTTAGGTGAGTGCAACAACAAGCTTTGATATACATGCTGGTTCAAATTACAGATTATGGATCCTGTCGCTGCGCCTACTTCCGTTGTCACACAGAGAAAACTGAATGCCTTGCTTTAGATAAGTGGGCTGAGGTACACACTTTTGAGGTGAAGCCCCTGCTATTCAAGCTTCTTACTGCTTAGCGTTTGTCTTGGGGTTCTTATTTCTGCCACTTCTGGGCTGATAGCATAGTGGTCTCACCCCATCTCCTCACTTGAAGTAGTGCATGTTAGTTTGATGGAGGTGATGTCATGGTGTCTGTATGCCAGGACCAAACTAGCAGGGTCAGGTTTTGCTTTTTGTAAATAGTACGACAAATTCAGCGATAAAGCAACCCCAAGAGCAAAGGCAAGCTTTGCCGCTACAAATGGTTCTCTTGTCATTGATGAGCATGTCAACAGACTCGCTCTTTTAATTGGCAGCCTCCTTCCTGGTTCAGTGTCAAGAGCTCAAATGTGTTTCTTGATTTGGCTGGTATTAAAAAGAATATGTGGTTATGACTGAGTGGGTGCTAGCGAAAGGCAGCTTCTACACTAAAGCTGAAGAGTAGCCTAAACTAAGGAATGTCATCGGTGGTTGATGTGCTGCAATTATTTATTAAGAGCCTCTTTGTACTTTTTTCCCTTTGGTTACTACGTCTAATGTCAGTGCCATAACTATCACTTTAAGGGCCAGCAGGTAGGTATTGTAGGTCATGCGGAAAAGCTACACGGCTTCCAGTTTGCTCTTTAAAGGGTCAGTCATTTTGGAGTCTTGCACTTGTGTGGTTTCCTTGGCAGAGTAAACTGTAGTGTTCCTTCAGAGGCAAATCTATTTTTTATATTTACAGGGAAGCGTCAACTTAAGACTAAGTCAAGCATTTTAAGAGGTAGGCAGAGTCCTACTGGCAGAAAGGGAAGAGATGGCTGCGTGGAAAGAGATGGAAAAGAGGGAAGAGGCAGAAGAGAGACCTTCGGAAAAGATGACAAAAAGCCAAGTCCAGGCAGTGCACGTGCAGTGGCTGAAGACACACGTCCAAATCTTCCTTACACTGGGAATTACAGCTACAATTAATCCTGTGGCCAGCAAAAAGGGGCATCTTGAGTAAGTTGAACTGGCATCACTAGCCTTTAGCTAATAAGTGCTATATCAAACAAGACGCAATAGGGTACTAATGATATGACTGTGGTGAGAAGTGAAACATCCATCGTCATTTTCTAGGGGGTCGTCTTCATTTTTATTTAAGCTACTGATCAGTAAATGATGTCTCTACAGTTAGACATGTGAAGAGTGAGCTGGATGATAAAAATGCCTACTCTGCAGGGTAGGCCTTTGTAAAAGCTATGCAGGGCACTGCAATAGCAGCTGCCATTTGACTTTATTGCCTCTCTCAACTCGGACAATTTCGTTCTCCTCTCGCTTTAATTTCCACAGTTACACTGTTACGGGTGCTGGGCAACTGGGCTGTTAGTTCATCAACTGACCATGAAAGTGAATTATTCTCCAAAAGCATGTAAATATTTGTTTTTAATTAAAAGAATCGAAGGAGTCAAACACCCCCCCTCCTCCCTAACAAATAGCTCACGGTGTTTAGCAAGGAGAATACTGTTTTTCATGGCATGCTCTTGCCTCCCTCAGTGCCACTGGTTGCAGGATCAACTTTTTTTATTGGCAGCTGAGGATGTGCAACCTCTCATTGGATTAGGGGGTGATGAAAACTTTAGAGCCCCATCCTACTCCTGTTCAAGTCAATAGGAGTTCTGCTGTTGACATGGATGGGAGCAGGATTAGGTGATATTCACTTGTATGAGAGGCAGAGGCCACCCCTTTCATAATTGTAAAAAGGAGGCAGTTTTCTGGTTTAGGAGCACCGACAACGCCTATTGGATCCTCAGCATCTCGGAAAAGTAGGCCCTGTTTGTTTATATGCCTGTCTGTAGACTCCCATATTTGTAAGTTAAAGACCAGAATATTTATCCTCACGCCCCTGTGACTGACTTAGGGATACCTGGATGTACCTGAGTACTGAAGCTGAGCCTTAGATTGTATTTCATTTGCGAATCTTTGTTTCCCATTGTTTGGCCTATCAGTAACTTATTTGCAAATGTGGGGTGTGTTCCTAAAAGTTACAAAACTGGAAACAGAAAATGTTTTTTCATTTTCCTTTGTTTGCTAGTGGCAGTTGTTTTTAAATAATAAAGTTATAGAGAGGATTTACAGGAGATGTATTTTTGAGATGACTAAATTGAATTGTGTATGAATACTATTCCTTGTAGAGTACCCAGACATACAGATGTATCAGTTTTATAGAATATAGATATCCACTATAGATTAGAATCTAAACTCCCATAACTGAAAGATTTTGGTATTTACTAAGTATCTTGGTAAGCTTTAGAGGGAAACACAATATTGATGAATTTAAAAAAAAAAAAATCAGAAAGGGTCTTAGAATTCTTTAGGTGCCATTTACCTCCAGTCATGCACACTCCTACTGTCAGTATCTAACTACCAGATGTGTGTGGTATCTTTACCAAGCTCACCAACCTCCAGTCATGAAATTGCGTATATAGAAAAACAAAACCTATTGCAACGTCATTTCTTTTGAAGGGGAGCATGGTCATGGATTATTTCATTCAGAAAGGCGCTCTGCTGGGATCAGAATGCTCATTTCTTCTTGAAAAGTTAACTAAAAGCAAAAGTCTTGAGTGCAGGAGTAAATAATTAACACTTGCTTTACTTTTACAAATATTTAGCTGTAAATCTAATCTTTATATTTAAGATTTTTCTCCTATCACACCTTCTCCCGTCTCTTTCTCTCACACGTTAACAATTAACTTTATCTGGTTTTTATGTACCTCCCATACTTAGAGGTGCCTGCTCTACATCAGACATTTCTGAACATAGGGGAAGCTCATCAATTGTTAAGGGGTAAACCAAGGACTGATTCCAGGCTATTCACATTTTAAAAAAACCAAAGAAATAAAATAGTGACTTGTAACAGTGGGACAAATATAGATTTAAGTCTCCAGCCTTTTTATTTATACAAGGATTCAAAGAACATATTTCAACTTTAGATAAACAGTGCAAGATTGTTACAAATACCTTGGTAACAGAAAAAATATATAACTGGCCAGCTTTGCCAATAAGTGAAATAAATCTTAATCCTTGCAGATAGAAATGCATTTTTAAAGCAAAGGTGTACTTCAGATATTTGTTTTACCTTATCCCCTACCAAGCCCACCAGAAAACAATAGGTTGTTTGTCATTTGTAAGTGATAAATATCTGTGCTGTCAAAGCCTCTAATGATCCCACCCTCAATTAAAACATACAAATTATGGCACAAAAGAGCAAGTTTAAAAACAGATGACTGTAAGTCCACTACACCATTTCTCTAGTTCTCCACTTTGCAGCGATGTGGGTGTTTAATAATGCAGATAGAAAATGAACAATCCTTATGTTTTTTCCTTATCAAAACACTGAAAATTACCATCTTGCTAACGTAAAGTAAATGGTCCTTTTTCGCTTTCCCCTTCCAAAGCAGCAAATCCAAAGGGAGTCATACTCCTTTGATTTGGGATATAGCACCTAACGAGAGAGTCCCTGGGGACCACAAATGGTGCGTCAATTCTCAAGCAGGCTGACAGCAGATTTTCAGTGCATTGAAAAGTATATGCTAAGGAGATCTTTTTCCTTTCACTGTGTACAGCAATAGACAACTAAATATTTATAAAACTATTGACTGGTACTCAAATTCCTTTATCATTTAAAAAAAAATCTACTCTCTCTAATGCCCTTTTCACATGTAATGTTTTCCATTCTCCCTCAGAAACTGGGTTAGGCGTTACATAGCAGAAGGCTCATTTTTAAGTGTAATGGCAAAATGGACTAAAAATCATTGCACTAGACCAATCAGAGCAATATGTCATGGGCCGTGGTTCTACTAGCAAAGATGCATGAAACCACTCAATTACAATAGGCCCAGTAGCATCATCTTTCTTTAATTCACAGCCAGAGGCAGCTTATTTAAAGGCAATATAAGCCTCTGGATCAAGTTTAGCTTTAAGAACTACTGGAATTGGGACTATAACATCACAACGATCTAAAATTGTCTGTAGAAGCAGGTGTAATGTGGGACAATGACTTTCTCATAACTGGCCCAACCACTGTCCAAGTTTTGATACAGCACTGTGTCAGCTCCAAGTAAGTGGCTGGGTTAAGAAACGGGTAGTTGCCCAGTGGCATTTTAACTGAACAAGGGGAATGAAGACTTCACTACATTTGCTTTCTTGCAACTTCTTGGAACACTCCTAACTCTCTGATCCTATGGTCTTACCTTAAATTGCACATTCCATAAACAGTGACAGCACAAATCCGATTCTGCTTTTTCCATATCTTTTGTAATGCACCAAGACACATTTCCCCCTTAATGAAAGACACAGAAGTGTTTAAAAGTTTGATAAGCCTATAAATTCTTAAACATAAGATATGCTTTTGCCACAAAAATAAAAATCACAATAATAGACAAAATTAATAACAGCAGAGCCCAAACTCAGGGTTCCCTATTGCCAAAAACAATAGGACTGTATTGTTACTCTAGATAAATTTGCTAAAGATACTTTTCTAATAGATGGTTACTGTACCTGTGAATCAGACAGACCAGCTAGGGGACCAAAGTGCACATCTCTCTAAACACAGACACCCCTAACAGCTATGTGTGTGCGTATAGTTATATATATCGTTTGTTGACAAAAACAAAGCCTTTAGCTGAATCCACTCCTGGCACTCATGTAACAAGTTATGAAAAATTACTGGCTAAAATTAGGAAGCTGTGCATCCAGTACTTAGAGCAGAGGACTAGAAGGTCTAGAAGCATCTTGGGTTTTAATTCTGAATGATCCATGGCTGTAGATCAGACACTTTAGTCAGTGCCGTGGTGAAGTTGGATTGCGGGGTGTGTGTGGAGGGGAGAGAAGCAGGGATTCTCTTAAAAAAAAAAAACCCAACCTCATACTTGAGTCGTTTTCCTGGGTAAATAAACTGCCGAGGCGAAATAAGCAATAACCCACTGATTCCCAATACTGTAACTTAGTTACTTTAGGCCTCATAATGCTGTGCGTGTTAATATGTGAGACTTCACAAAATGGCAGTTTGCAATGATCCCTTTGGTAGGTTACTGTTGTCTCTGTCACTAACAAAGAGCTTCAGCCTACTGTTGGAAATAAATTTTCAAGTGACAAATCTCACCATGCATATTTTCCCCTCAATGTTGCATATTGTGATACTGTATTGCAGTTACAGATTATTGGCTATTAATGATGATCTAAGTGGCTTTTCAAATATCATGTAAAAATCTAAAACTCTCTCCCATTCACTTTAAAGTACAAGGATTATTAATTGCCACTGATTGCTAATTTTAGTAAACCATACTATCTATGTGTGTACTTGTAAGTGAAAGGACTTCTGCATGTTGGTTGCAAATGCTTGGCTAAGGGTAAGAAAACAGGTGAAACGCCTACATCAAAGAAAATGGGTGAAGGATCATCTCTCTGCCTGCTTAAGAAACACAGTAGAAAACCATGAAATAGCTCCTGATCATAACATAGAGTGCTGCTGTCGTCAGTCCTAATTTTAAAAGTTGTACTGCTTTAGATGTTAATGTGGTAAGTGGCATTCTTGGCTACAGCTAAATAACAATATTAGGTAAACTGCATATTCCACTGCAGTCAATCAAATGGTGACCCTTTGAAGATCATTTTCCCCCCTCCCCAGCTGCAAAGGCTTGTCTGAGGCCCCAAAGAGCCTCTTCGTGGCAAAATAACAAAATTTAAAAAATGAGGTACGGAAAGAAGGGTCCCGCATTCAAACAAGGATGAAACATCTCTAGCACTGCCAGATATCACAAACAAGTGAGACCTTTTTTCTCCCTCTGTTTTGCCAAGATTAATTAAATATTGTCTTTTTTGGGGGGGTTGGGGGGCAAAGTGAAGACCTCAGCCACAGTCTCTTCCATGGCTGTGCAAGTAAGTTACCGCCGTAAGTACTGCGTTGCAACAACAGCCACAGAAAGGAAGATTAGAAAGGAGGAAGGCAAAAATTTGCTGCTGGCCCCATTTACGCCACGTCCAGACTGGTTAGGAATAGCATGTACTTCTGGCCGCCTGGTGCTGGGGTTCTTGGAAAGTCTTTTGCCACAGACGTCATCAGGGCAGCCATCCCCGCTCCCAGAGCCACTGATGTCATCACCTGCATAGAAAGAGAGACTCAGGGTGAGACTGACAGGTCGTACTTCGGTGCTCTCTTCAGGCACCACAGGGGCTGACTCAGCCAGAGCAGAAGTTTGGAGCCGGGGCGCAGTGAATGAATCTGACGACTGAACCCTGGCTTTTCCTTTCTGGCTCACGTAGCGCTGGTCTGGAATGTAAGCCTAGTATTCATTCCGGGGAGGGTGTGGATTGTTCACAGGCCTTTATAGCCATGTAGTTAGCTGGCTCCTTTAGCTGTGACTTAATCAAACACATCACGGTAAAGGGCCTAGAGCAGAGTAGCCCATCCTGTACTTGGTCTCACACTGATGCTTAAACAGCTATTGCTGTAGCAGCTATGTGCTGAGAGGGAAAGTTTAAAAAATGACCAGACCATCCACAGGGGGCAGCATTAAACTGCTGTGCTTCCGTGAGAGAGAACATAGTCCCTTTTGGTTTCAAGCGGAACTAAACAAAAACATTCTTGCATCACAGCATGAGGCTCATGAGACAATCTCTGAGGCACTGTCAAGGGCAGTCAACTCCAGCAGTACAGGGCTCTTAAGGATCAGATCCAAAGCCCCTGGAAGGCAACAAAGACTCCCATTGATTTAACAAATCTCTGAATCAGGCCCTAACTGAGTGAATCCAGCCCAGTCCGAGACTGTATGACCCCAGAACTGTTATGGGTCTCCTCAGCTGATCATAACTGCTGCATTAGGGCTCAGGGTGAGTTATAGACGCTAAATAATCTTTAGATTTTAACTCAGGCCTGGTCCACACTTACCTTTGCGATTCGGCGGCAGTCGACGGAAGATACGCAAGTGATGTTAATCACTTGCGCATCTTCCGTCGACTTTGCAGCGTCTCCTCCGCGCGCTGTCCACACTGCGCTGCGTCGAAGGGAACAGCGCTCCCTTCGACGCAGCGCTACGCCACTTACCGGGGTGGTTTTCCTGCGTCGCTTCCTGGATCGACTGAGCGCGTCTATACAGACCGCTCCGTCGATCCAGAGCCATCGATGTGACGGCAGCAAATTTGCCGCCGTCAGTGTGGACCCAGCCTCAATGTGTTGTGGATAATTCAGATTGGATTGAAGTGAAAAGAAGGCCAGGGCAGAGGCTTGAGCACGAGAGTTGTGCTCACAGAGCCCATGTCTGTCAGGAGGTGGTCAGCTGCAGACTCTGGGGTGGGCTTAAAGTGTAACCCTAAATAGGGCACGTTGCAGTACTCTACCCCAGTGGTTCCCAAACTATAGCCCCAGGGCCAAAAGCGGCCCACGGGGTCTTTCAAAGTGGCTCCTGGCTCCTCTCCTGCTGGGTGCAGAAGGGAGCTGCTGCCTGAGGACCCAGGCGGAACACATTGCTGTGGGGCTACAAGACCAGTGCAGGCTCCTTGCTACAGCCAAAAGGGATGGGAGATCAGCATGTCCCTCCCCCTGGCTGAAGCAGGGAGCATGGCAAAGCGCTCCACCTTGGTCCATAGGTGCTGGGGTCCAGGCTGGAGCCAGAGGGAGGGGAGATCAGCACCCCCCTCCCCCCAGCAGGGATCAAAGCGCTCTGCCTGTGACCCTAGGTGCTGAGGTCCCTGCGGAAGGGAGTCACTGCCTAGAAACCCAGTTGGAATGCAGAGGGCTACAGGACACTTGCGGTTTCCCTGCTGCAGCCAGGGATGGGAGATCAGCAAGGAGGCTGCCTCCTCACTGAACTCCTTCCGTCGTCTGGCTGCAGTGAGTGGGTGGGTGGGGTGACGCTGCTGGGGGAGCAGACAGGACCTACCATGCTTGAGCAGGACTGTAAAAATCAGTGCCTTCTGGTTTGGCCTTAGCAGGCTACCCCCTGCGACTTAGCTGCCAGGCCAGGTGTTTCCGTGTGTAGTGACAGTCACTCATCTACCCGAGTGCTTTGTCTGAGTGTGTGACATACTGTGAGTAATCTGTAAGTGTAAAATAGTGAATGTAAAAATGAGCACAGTAGCATCAAAATGTTTCCTTTAAATGTGTAGTGATCTGTAGTCCTAAATGGTGTGGACATCAATACATTTTCTGAGTTGGACTGGTGGCCCTTTAGGGTTGTAAAAATGATATTTATGGCTGTCGAGCCACAAAGGTTGGGAACCGCTGGTGACAAAGATGGGTCACAGTTGCAAGATTAGCTTTCAATCAAGTATGTTTGTCCTCAGCAGAGTTGCAAGCAGTTTCTGCCATGGCAGCATTTGGCCCTGTGGAAACTGTACACAGCCATACAGCAGCTACCAATGCAGTGTAAAATCACAGAACTGGAAGGGACTTTGTGAGCTTATCTAGTCCCATCCCCTCCACTTAGGCAGGACCAAGTATTATCTAGATCATCCCTGACAAATGTTTGTCTAACCTGCTCTTAAAAATCGCCAATGATGGAGATTCCACAACCTTCCTAGATAATTTATTCCAGTGCTTAACTATGCTGACAGTTTTTCCTAAACCGACCGTGCTGCAATTTAAGCCCATGGCTTCTTGTTTTATTCTCAGAATTTAAGAACAATTTCTTATCTCCTTGTAACAGCCTTTTTTGTACATAAAAACTATTATCGTGTCCCCCTCAGTCTTCTCTCCCCCAGACAAAACAAACCCAGGTTTTCAGTCTTCCTTCGTAAGTCGTATCTTCTAGATCTTTAATCATTTGTGTTTTGTCGACTTGCTTAAAGTTTTGAAATGCAGGGTCTGGTTTGTGATAGCTTTTCTGTTCACATAAGTGTTCTAAATAGGCCACTGTACCTGAATAGAGTTACTTAAAACAGTGGAAGGAAAGCGAAGCCCAAGTCTGCATGGATGGTTACATGAAACACAAAAGGTATCATCTTTTTGTTTCTGCTTTACTGGCTCAACATTAGTAATGCATTCATTTATTTAGCAAGAGCTCTTCGTAGTCAGAAATAAGAAAACACTAAAAGGACAGATTTTCTCTTGAGACTTGTGTGGCAAACAGCCGGCTGCTCCCTAGTGGGTCTTGCACTTTTGCCTCTTGTAGTGGGCCAGGGCGTCAACAGTTACCCCGTCTTCCCAGGGAGGAGGGTAGGGACCCAGACCTGCCTAGGAGTAGCAGCTATGTGCTGATGGCACCGTACTTGCAGCTACAGTCTTTTCCCCTGGGTTATTTTCTCTCCTCTGACATTCTGGCTTCTTGAGCCCAGTACCTTCCCCAGGACTCCACCTCTCTTCCACACACCGCTGTACTCGGTTCAGTTCCACTTCACAACTGCACACCAGCGTACTCCTTCAGCTCTTCTTCACCACACACCTACTCCTTCAATTCCCACTCTGCCTCTCAAAAGTAGAGGGTTTTTATCAGGCCTAGGTGGGGCCTTAATTGGTGTCAGCTGACCCTAATTACCCTTTGGCTAGTCTACAGGGAATAAAGCCTTGATCATTCTACAGCTTATATACCGCCCTTCTAGAATTTTTCCAGTGCCCTCTGCCCTTGCTATACCACACTTTTATACCTTCTGTAGAATTATTTTGATGACAAATCTAAAACGAACCATTGACTTTAGTAAGTGAGACACTCTTCTACTCTGCTTTGTATCGGTCTCTAAAGCATTATCACACCTTCCTCTTTGTCAATTAAACACTGAAGGGTTTTCTGCAATGAAGCTGAAGACAGTCTACAAAACAGTTTCTCTCAGGAAAATTTTGATCTTGCCCAGATGAACAGCCTGGTCAGTATGGGTTAGAGGGTGATGGTGCTGTGTGGGGTTTTCATCCACAATTACAGCTAATTTTTCTTGGAGCTGCAAACACCTTACTGCAATGTCCTATGATTCATTTATTTAAAAAGTGTCCAGAAAGATTCTGATTCTGCTGCAATTTGGGGAGGAGGGGAGTTCTAAATTCCAAGCTGTCCACAATAGCACATATTGCGAAAAATTCCTCACAGGCGAGTCAATGGTTACACGAATCTGGAGATCAACTATGGCCATGGGAGGTTGAAACCATTTCAGCCACTCTCAGGCCTAGCTGCCAGTAGATTGTGCCTTAGCATAGCAGTAGCCCATTTTGTTTTGCCTCTCCAGTACTAAAGGGAAGCACACGCAATATTTGCTGCATAGTCTGATCTTACATTTATTTTTACATCTTTGGTGCACACAAGATCAGAAAGAGTTCAGGTTCTACAGTCACGAAGGGAATGCGGTGCCCAACGCTGACCATTCATGACTGTAGAGCGAGGGAGGTGATGCTCACTAGCTGAGACGTGAAATCAAAGCTTTTCCCATTCCCTAGCAGCTGTTCGGGGGACAGCTAAAGATCACATGGTCTTTCTTGAGGACATAACATTCGGTGTTGTGGTGAAGGTCACTTCCAATATGGAACAGGTTCTTGTCTCAGGTGGCAACGGGGGGGCACAACACAAATGGTGGCTGTGCTACCCTGTGTCAGTACAGTACTGTCTGCAATGCACATCCCTCAGTCTCTTAGCTAATGCCCTTGTGGATGTGGGAGTATCACAGGTCAGATGCAAACCCACACTCCATTCTGTTTCACAATGGGCTGGCAGCTGTTATGAATCAGGCCCTGTGCGTGCTTTAGAGCAGGAACTGCGTCCTCCTCAGTGCTTGGAAAATGTTGACTCAATCTAAACAAGAATACCACTGCAGGATTCCTGTGGGCATTTAGTCATCTCTCATTTCATCACGCGCTTCCAGGAATTGGGATTACCAGCACTTTTCCAGCTGTTATTCAGCTGTCACGGTCTATCCTCATCCCTTTCCCATTACTTGGGATTTCTGGTGTACTCACTAGCATCCTGGAAGTCCACATCGTTCCCATTGTAAGCATTGCGCAGTCGGTTTGTCATGATCTTCAGCTGCATGATTTGCTGACGAATGGTCATGTCTGGCTTGGTGATGTCCACCTCTACCTCTGGATTGTTAATCTGATTGGCCAAACCATCTCCCATCACCTCTGGTAGATACCTACAAAGGAAAGGAAATCTGTTTATTTGCTTTCCCCAAACAGTACATTCTCTGTTCGGTATTACAGATGCCATTACAACGGATAATCTACCGTCTATGAAGGGAAGAGCTCTGCAGCTTGATATCCTCACTCTTGTATTTAGTAGTGTTCCATTCGCAGCCTCACATTTCTGGTTAGTTCGTCTTCCTGCTCATACTCCTGCATTAATGTAAGGTACCATCTCAGCTCCCAATGCTTTGACTACAGATTCAGTGGCCCCACACAAGGCACTGGGGGAAGTTCTGCAGCGGGTCCATGGATGGGAAGGCCTAGGGAGCAGGGAATGGCTAGGGATGAGGCCAGTGGATTTGCAACTGTACATGCAACCTGCAGCTTCCTGTGTGCCTCTGTCTCCTTCTAGTGGTTGGACTGCATATTGCTACTGGCTGGGCACTAACTACAGTGTTTACCAACCTTTTTGATACCAGGGACCAGCTTGATACCTTCCTAAACAGTCAGAAAGATCTCAGCGAGCGATGCTGGTAAAACACTGTGGCAGACTCGGGTCTTTCAGCTGAGGCAGTAATAACTCATGCTGTTACAGCCAGAGGTCCCAGACTCTGTCCCCTGCTACCGATAACCCAACCAACGACATTGCACATCTCTATCTAAGGCTAGGGTAGCTGCTGTGGAGTGTCTCAGCTTCTGAAGGGTAGGATGTCCCATCTCCCCCGTGTTAGGTCAGCTATGTGCGAGGCTGAGGCTCTGGTGCAATGATGGTGCTTTTGGGGTAGCCAGTGTGATATCCAGCTCATTACACAAGAAAGGGTCATCACCATGAGGAAGATTAGGACACGGACACGAGTCCCATCAAATGCTCCAGTGCTTGCCAGCAACAGAACTACCAGCTTCACCGTCTGATAAGGTTGACAAGGTAGCTGGGAAACCCTTATACCCAATCAACTGGGAGTTGGTTGACTAGTGATTAAAGCTGCAGTTCTCACTGCTCAATGCCACTTTCAGTCATGCATTTAAACTGTGGCATTTCAGGCGACGCCTAAAAACATTTTAAAAACAAAGGCCCAGATTTTCAGCTGTCCTAGATCAATATAGCCCCAGGGAAGGTAACAGAGCTATGATGCTTTACAACAGCTGAGGATCTGGCCCCAAAACAATATTTTAAATGTAAACCCTGAGCACAAAATATTTCTATGGCTGCAGAATTTTCAGTGGGTGAAGTCTAAGAGGGGATAGTGCGGAACCCTAGATAAATGTGAGTAATTTCCAGCAGTGCCCCTGGATTTCTTCCAAAGCGAATCTGTCCATTCTACGAATGGCATATAATGCCTTTTGAAACTGTACAAAGATTCCGTGGTGTAATACTGTGCCAGACCGGCTTCAATGGTAAAAGTCTAAATTTAAATTCATGACACCCATTTATCAGAAATTGCCCCTGGGCAAGGGTTAGGCTTTGCATTTGTTCCTGAGAGGCTGGGGCTCAGCATTTAAACTGATGGGAGCAGACAGTAGGGCTGAGATTGAGAGGCCCACAAGGGGTGTGCCAGTCTGGCTGCAGACCCTGAACAAGCTGTGACCAGCCCTGGTGGTGCTCAGAACCAGGGCATGAGGAAGCAGGAGGGAATCTGCACTTACGTGTGGTGTGCAACAGCTCAGGGGACGCAGCCGTCCCTGGATCCTGATCCTCACACTGCCCCCTGCTAGGGACAGGGAAGTTATTGTGGCCTTAGCAACAACTAGTGGGTAGAGGACACAGGAAAAGGATTGAAGCAACTGGGTGAGCTGTCCTGGAGGGAAAGCCTTATTTAGGCAGACACCCCCTGTAATGGCGTTTATATTTACAGGCTGTGAAGCTTCCTGGAACAGGGATGTGGGAGACATGATCTTGTATCTGCACCTAACGTCGTCTCTCTCTGGTAGCAGCTGTGAGTTCTAGCATGCAGATTTTTTTGCTTCTCTTCTCTACACCCCGTCCTTACCTCCCCTTGGCCATTCCGTTCCAGCACTTGTCCTCGGTCGTCAAGCCGGATGTTATTTTCTCATTGCAAAGTGTGCTTGGAAGGGCAACCCAGTAATCCCTGATATCTCTCAGCTTCCCTTTGGCATCCGAAACCTGTAAGAGGGAGAGAGAATCTGGGCCTAAGACAACATCTATTAAACCCCAGAGGCTGGGTAGTCCGGCTAGACTGTTTTAGCTCATTTATTTTATAATACAGAGCACTGTTGTTTTTTCATGTACAGGAAAAGAGCATTAACTTTACCTGGAATAATAACTCTCAGCCCAAGGAGCTGGCAAACTAGAGCCAACATAGGCATGCCAAGGACTGTTCTGCTATGTTCATCTGTTTTATAACACAATTATTATTAAAACTAGGTATCACCGTGATCTGCTACTAGCTACTTCCCTAACCCCACCCATTGAAGTAACCACGGGGGAAGAAACTAGCTCCGCAAGGCCACAACCCATTCTCTAGGCAATAGAGGGTGTTGAGAGATCCTGGAACAAGGCCCCAAGGAGTGAGAGTGTAGGCAGCAGGCTGCGGTGGGCAGGCCAGGTAACAGGCTCTGATGGGCAGCCAGAGACAGACCAGGTGGGCTGGGGCAGGAGAAGCAGATCCTGTGGGGCAGAGGGCAGACGAGCCAGGGAAAGCAGCCTAGCAAGGAGGCTGCGATTGGCACTCATTGGGCACTCATTGGGCCTGGGAATGATCCAGGGGGCTGCCAAGGAGCAGGAGCTGTAATCTAGTGCTGAGAAGCTGAGCCAGAAGCAGCTGAGGAACAAAGGGTTGGATCAGCCTCTCAGAGAGGAAACAGAACAATCACATTGGCTGTTGTCCTGCGATCCAGAAAAGTCCAATAAAAGATGAGAACCACAGCACAGCAAGGCTGCCGGGAGACAACGTGGCGGGTTCTCCAACATCACCATCCGGAGATGATGCCTCAGAACATCAATGGCAGAGCAAGACCAGGTCTGGGAGACCAAGGACCAGACCTTCAGAGAGAGAAGCAACTAAGGGCAGTGATGATGCACACCTGCCCATGCTGGAGGAAAGGCTCTGCTACCAATGCCCTTAGGGA
This sequence comes from Mesoclemmys tuberculata, assembly GCA_007922155.1. Lineage (NCBI taxonomy): Eukaryota > Metazoa > Chordata > Testudines > Chelidae > Mesoclemmys > Mesoclemmys tuberculata. The sequence goes on along the minus strand of ML675649.1, from coordinate 38,624,648 downwards.
CCAAACCTCTTGACATGTGGGGAGTTCTACCAGTCTGGGGCTAGGGAGCTGAAAGCCAGCAATAAGAATCCTGTCTTAGTTGAGTGACCGCCGAAACTTCTTCTATTTATCAGGCATGTTTGAGTGTTTATTGGGAAGCCCCAAAGGCTAGAGTACAGCTGAGGGCTTGCTCTGAGCTTGTGCTACACAGAACACACCACCTGTCCCAAATGGGGCTGGTGAGCACAGGTATCAGTGACACCCTGCTGTTGGGTCAGTGATGATCTCGACACATGACAAGGACAGACAGCATACAATATTCCATGTTTTATAAACATGTCCCGGAAATTCAGAGAGACACTTACTAGCTTCTCCACACCAAACCCTGAGGATTTATCGTCTGTGACAGCTTTTCCCCTTCTTTTCTTATCCTCTCCACTGGATGCTTTTGTGCTGATTTTGGGATTTCCACACCCTTGGAAAACCTGAAAAAACCCAAACCAAACCAAAAATTCCTTTATATTGTGGTTCATTAGCTTTCCCCATTAACTAGTGTTGTATGTGTATTACTTTTCCTGTTAAATAATTCTATCTTAATTTCCCCATTTACTCCCACTCACCTGATCTTTTATTTCATGACCTAGTTTTTGGACCTGTCACCACTGTTTATGTTAAAAAAAAAAAGAAAAATACCTCTAGCAATTTTGCACTTCCCATTCCGTGATTCTAAAAACTCATCAGGTCTTAAAAGAAAAAGCCAGGCACCCTCCCCTTTCCCCTACAATGAAACTAGCCCAGTGTACTGCCCAAACAAGCCACAAGTGCAAAGAGCAGCTATGTGGTCATCTCACTAGGCCAATACCGCCAATCAATGGATTTTAATACGTTAACCCAAATCATTGTGAATTCACCTGTTCATGGTGGTAGAATCACGGTCCGCAAGGACCATTACCAAATTGGATGTGAACGCTTCATGCGAGGAGGAGGAATATTTACTTTCTGTCCATAATTACACGAGACCAATTTTAAGACACTTGTTTCTAATGCATCTTATTGGACGCTGCCAAGAGCTGCATAGCAGCTGATTGAGTACCTCGCCTGCTGAGGAAGAGCCTTGTTGTGCTAGGGTCTAGCTCTCGCCTGCAGCTATTCTACGGAGTGCACTTTTTAATATTGACTTGTGAAGCTGTTGAAGATTTACAGTCCAACATTAATATTAAAATAACGAACAATTCACGTTTGTTCTCACTGACACCAGTGAATGGGGATTAATGGTTTATTCATTGCTATGGTTTATGAAGCAATAAACTGGTCTAAAATAGCATACTGCATATAGGATAAAAGATGGCCGTGTTTTTTTTACAAGCTGGTGATTAAGTAAAGCCTTCCCAGCTACTTTCCCCAGAATATCAGATTATATTTCAGAGCCACCTCTTGTTTAGTTTTAAATGCATCCAAATACTGACCGGAATAATCTAATCCCTGGGGCTGAAATGTTTGTCCCAAATTTCGTGTGTCAGGCTATGGCTTCCAGGTCAGCCCAAGTAAGAAATACTTCATGAAGAACAGCCTTCCTGTGCTAGTCTAGTTTCCAGCCTCAGATATTGATGTAGAACATTTATCCAGTCATTCTATGCTCCCTAGGGGTTCAGGTTTGGTTTTTACTTTATCTAAACTCTCATGCCTCTTTATGCAGAATAACTGAGGCACTACTGATTACCTACAGCTAATATTGATTAAGCACAGAGGCCCGGTCTACACTTACCTTGGCGATTTGGCTGCAGTCGAGAGGAGATACACAAGTGACGTAAATCACTTGCGTATCTCCCGTCGACTTTGCAGCGTCTCCTCTGCGCAGCATCCACACTGCGCTGCGTCGAAGGGAACGGCGCTCCCTTCGACGCAGCGCTACTCCGCTTACCGGGGTGGTTTTCCTGCATCGCTTGCTGGATTGACTGAGCGCGTCTACACAGACCGCTCAGTCGATCCAGAGCAATCGATGTGACGGCGGCGAATTTGCCGCCGTCAGTGTAGACCCACCCTGACTGCTCTGCGCTCTACAAGATGCAAAGGAAGCCGTGAGCCCTACACATTAGACACACCATGCACTAGGGGCCCGAGGAGCTTTCTGTCTTAGATTGCAGACAGGCTTTAAGATATTCTTTCCAACAACTTCAGTTGTCTTCTTTGGACCAGATCCTTTATGAAGCAGTAAACTGGTGATTTTTCTTTCATAAAAAACAAGTTTTAAGGAAGGATTTGAGCAGACAGGGTGGGTATACTCATGCACTCTGGGTGAGAACGTGCTGCAAACAAGAAAGCTCAGTATCTTGAGGTATCAAAAGAAAATTACCCTACAAATGTCATGAGGGTGTAAAAGAGGCGCAGTCCAAGGTTATTTGCAGTATGAGGAAGAATAATACCAGTGAGTGCAGCGTAATAAGGAAAACAAGACTCACCAGGCTGAAAGCAAGAAAATTATGTCTCTAAGTATCTGATCAGTTTCCTTCACCCAGAGGATAGGAGCTTTGGTTACTTGTGTCTGCATTACCACCTGAACAGTCCATGTTGTCAATGGATTAGGAAAGCTTGTAAGATCCATTTAAATAAGTACAGCGTGACCGGCAGCCATTCTTATGATAATAGTACTGATATACTAGAAATATTCCTTCTAGACTGTAAGGAGATCATCTTTAATCCAGAATCTCAAAACAGAAGCTCATAAATTCTGCTCTCAGCTTTGCCACTGACTTCCACTGCAGCTATGGGCCACTTATTTACTCTCTCTGCCTCAGTTTCCCCATCTGTAAAATTGGAGCGATAAGACTTTATTACTTGACTCGCAGGCATGTTGTGAGGATGAATTAGTCAGTGTTGACAAAGCCATTAAGTATAGTTTGCATTGAACCAGGGTCAAAAGAAACCTTTACAGCTCTGTTAGACTGACAGCCTGGTGCCTCTCTGCGTTCCCGTCTTTGAAATAGGAGTGCTGCCTCTTTTGATGTTTTTATTCCTTTCTGCTTCACCAGGATGCAGGACTTGCTTTCTGTAAGCACCAATATCCACTCTTCCCACATCAGGATTCCCACTACTGTACAGTAACAGGCTCCTTAGACTCAGCTATGAGCATACATACAGTCTAGACGTGACCTGGCTGAGAGCCACTGTGCCTTTCTCACATCTTCCTTTGTAAGGGTTTAGAAGAGTGGTTTGGTAGGAATGACCTGATCATCCGTATTTATTAATGATGGGCAAGCTTCCGAAAGGTTCGTTTCAGGTAAGCCATGAAAAATTGGAGTAACTGTTTGGAAATAACATATGTTATTGTTATATGTTTCTCTGGACTGTCTGAGGTAAGCCACTGCCTCTGTTTAGGTTATTTAGTGCATTGGCTGCTGAGTTCATTTACTTGTGTATCATTATTTAATGCTACTGGCTGGATCTCATTGTAATTCCATGTCTAGTTTCTAATAGGATGCTCAGAGCCTTTTGGATGAATGTTTTTGATTATTAATAAAGCCAACCAAATAAATAAATCAATACAAATGGGCTCTATTATAGCCAAAATTAATTTAGTTCCACTTTCAAGATTTTACAGGGGGAAAAGTCTTTCTGTTTTTATTTAAATTAGGTTCCAATGATGAAGCTAAGCTATTTTCTCCTCCCTCGTTCCTCAAAGTTACAGATGAAATATTCGGAGAGCAGAAAAGACTCTCCCTTCCCAGTCCTTCCCAGAAGCACACCCTCAACCTTCCTCAAACACCCAAATCAAATCAAAGGCTTCTGTAGTGTGCCTGGAGGGTCAGTAAATTGAGGCTCCCACAGACCAACAGAGCAAATGTCTAGACATTAGACCAGCCAAATGAGGAACCACGTGCCTTAAATTGGACCTGAAACTCTGTAAATTGATAAAAGATGGCTGAACTTAATAGAAGAATGAACATGTTTTTGACAGAAAGCTTGGGGGGGGGCTTCTTCTAATTTTGGTTCAAGAAACATCAGCATTTTCAGAATAGGCCACTTGCTCTTTGGATGTCTTTAAACACATGCTAGGCAACTAACCAAGTTGGAATTTGCAAGCAGACGCTATCAACAGATCCTAAAATTAGCATTAGCACACAATTCCTTATTGCAGAGAGCAGTGGCGTGCCATGGGTCTCCCCCGCCTGGGGGCCACTACTTACATTTGCACCTCCCCCTGTAGGCGGCAGTGACAGTGCCCCGTAGCGGGTGTCTGCGGGCCTGTTTCCCGCTGTGGGAGCTGTCGGCTGCCAGCAGGCTTGAGCTGGGGTTGGTGCGGCCACTGGGGATGTTAAAGCCCAGCAGCCCGTGGTCGCCTGCAGCAGTGGGGAGTGGCTGCTCCGAGGAGTACACCACTGGCAGGGAGATCAAGCACTCAGATGTTAGCAAGCATTACCAACTCGTTTCTCTCCAGCCGCTGAATGCCCTTTGTATGCTGACAACTTGCAATGAGCTGAAACTACAGCAAGGACATTCGGCTTAGACATTAGGAAAAGCTTTCTAACTAGAGGTGCAGTTACATTTTGGAATAGGTTTCCAAGGGAGGTTGTCGAATCCCCATCCTTGGAGGTTTTTAAGAACAGGCTGGACAAACATCCATCAGGGATGGGCTAGGTCAGGGGTCGGCAACCTACCGCAGCTGAAGAGCCGCATGCGGCTCTGGAGCTGCGGGTTGCCGACCCCTGGGCTAGGTGTACTCAATTTTGCCTCAGCACGAGGGGGCTAGACTTCACCTCCTGTGGTCCCTCCCATCCAGCCCTACATATCTAGGATTCTGTGAACTCTCTGCTAAGACCTGATTTTACCAAATGACCAAGAGGGGAGACAGTGTGTCCCATTAGCATCCTGGGAAGCATCCACTCTTCCTGTCCTTAGTCTAGAATCTTTCTTTTCTAGATATATTGTCCTCTTAGGTGCAGGTAGAATGCCAGTATTGAACCATGCAGGAGAATGACAATTTGGCAATCCAAATATTCCATCTGTCTACATCTTCTGGTGCAAGACCTTTACAAATTGTACATCAAAGTATTTTACATTTTGTTTTACAGAAATAAAACTAATCCAGTTACACCGCTGTAGTTTAGTGTTTATAGTCCTAATTACTGTGGTTACTATGAAACAATTCTTTCAGGCATATAAAAACATAGAATAATGAAAAACACTTCATGGCAGTTGTATACCCATTCATTCCTCTAGTCTCGTCCTTATTATAATGGATTACCCTATTTCTGTGCTATATTACTATTGTGTTTCGTGCTGCACTGGTATTATCCCCCTCTCTACTTGGTGTATCATTGACTTATCTATTTGCCAGCCAGTTTCAGATTCATTTTACCTCAGAATCTGTTAGTTACTGCACTTCAGAGTCATGAGAGAGGCAGCTGGGGTTCAGGAACACACATTATTCCGCTGTTAACATCAGCCTCAGTGGGTTGTTGAGCAACAACATCAGAGAAATGATGCCAGCGTGAATTCTCTCCAGCACGCTTTGATACATGCAACTAATGTGTCAAATTCTGCTCCGAGGTACAGCTGTGCGAAGCTTTGCAGGCAAACCGTGAATGGTTGTAACTGGCAAGAAAATTCAGACCAGTTGCTACGATAGGGAGGAGACTATTTTATGCACATGCTTCCTGTAAAGATGAGTCTGGTCTAAAACTCTGTATAAGTGAGGGTCAGATAGGACACAGATCAATACCTACCCAAGAAGTTTCTCTGAAGGCAGAGGGGGAAGGAGGTGGGGAAGTCTGGTGCTGGTTGTGGTGTTGCTTGGTTTTGTTTCAAAAGATGAATATTGATAAAAGATAGTTACTTAAAACTGTAGTGGAACAACAGAGATGACTCAGATGTCAGTTCTGAGAGATTCTGTAAGGATGGGCAGCACGCACGCTTGTCTGGTTAGGCCAGCAATACCGATTTCTCCTGGTGGCACACTAGGCTGGCAGTTGGAGGTCATTGTGCAGTGGGATTTCACTGTGTGCTGCGTTGTTTATTCTGTGAGTGGCCTGTCTGGATCAGGTAACATTAGGGGAGAATGAGCGGGTCCCTCCCCCGCAATCTAAGGTACTGAAACAAACAACTTGAAGTTGATAATATCTACCATTCTTGCTCTGTGGACCAGATATCAAATGGTCTCTTTTCCCACCACCAATGCATGAGGGATTTACCCGGATGGTGGTTGGTTAGGTGCATCTCCTCCCTCGCCGGTAACCAGCCGCACTGTCTGTGGTTGTGGCCTGTGAAAAACTTATTTGTCACACACTATCACAACTGTCGCCAACCGCTGGCCACCAGGATGGCACCATTGTGCACAGACCCAGCCTGAATGCTGGGGGGCATCAGTAAGATCACTGTTTGGGAGACATTCCAAAATGGACTGACCCACTTTCCACGTGGGAGACTTTAAAGTCCCTTCATCCCAACTCCTACTGACCAGCTCCTACATTCAGGGAGAAGTGCTAAAATACCTACCTTTATTTTAAATGGGAGCCGAGTGTTGCTTTTACATTTTTTGGCCCCCCAGATCGGACAGATCCACGGTTGCAGGCTTTACCGGGTCCAAAGGCCACCTCTGGCTCTTCTCATGAATGAGGTACTCTGCCCTGAGGTTGTGATTTTCGAAAGCACTCAGTGCTAGCGTAACTCTGCTCCCATTGGTTAAATTTCCCATTGACATCAGTGGGAGCAAAACAGGGCCAGCGCTGAGGACTCTGCACTATTTTAACAGCCTTTGTTCGTGTCCAAACCAAAGTTATTTAGGACTAGCTGGGCATTGCAGAACTCTTCATACCAGAGAAATATAATGGCCTATCTATGACTGCATGGTATGTAAATTTCTACCCTTTGCCTGGAAATACAGATAGCCCATGGATGTATCTTCTGTATATTTTTTTCTTTCCCCAGGGAGGAAAATAAATGTATCTGCTGCCTACTTTCAAAGATTTAAATAAAGCCTTTGATACGGATGATCAACTGCTGATAGTTCAAAGGCATTGTAACTGGCACTAGCTCAAGAGCCTGGGCTGATGTTTCACAAGTAATCACTTTAAGGAAATGCCATGTGTAGAAATGAACCAGATGTGATCTGATTTTTTTCAGTGATTTCCAGTGGTGCTTGCAGACTGAAGTGGAACGGGAAGCGGTGCGGCTCTTAAACCTCACTTCCCTGGCTCCATCCTCGATCCTTCCTTTTTGTCAAGCTCATTGTCTCAGCGATTTGTCAGCTCCCAACCTTTGCTACTTGGCCCCACATGCAAATATAGTCAAGTGCACTTTGTTACAAGATCCAGTTCAGAAAGCTTGTTGAATGCACTTTGTTGCTCCAATCAAATATTGAGTGGAACACAGTATCCACCCCTCAATGAAATTTACAACCAGGGCCTTTCAGTGCACCTTGTTGTTTAGATGATATTCTACTTCCCCATATAATACAAATGCTTTCTACAGGGCAATCTTTGTCCTGAATAACAATGAGAGGTTGGAAAGCTTGGTGGTATGTTTGTGTGAAAAGCAGGAAATCGGGGGAGGGAGAGGAGGGGTTGTTCACTTTGCTAAGGCTTCTTACACCTGTAGCTATGGTACGTGCTTGTGATTAGTGGGTTAAATTTTCTGCAAGTGAAGATCAATAAAACAGCACTTGGAAATATGGCTCTTGTGAGACTCTGAGAACCAGCAAAACCTGCTTCAGAGGATGACTGCACATAAGAACCCAACCCCATAACTACAACCTGGTAAGGCAAATGTTTCCATTTCTTAATGTTCCCTGTGGCTGTTGAGACTGGTTGTCTTCTGCGTTGAGTGTAAGCCACCCCCCAAACTTGCTGTAGATAGCTCAGTGAGAATACTAAAACCCCCATGGATACAGAAGTTGAGGCAATGTAATGCGATGTCACCATACTTTCCACAGTCATTCAGAATTCAACACCACGCTGTATTTTGTTCATATGTATAAAGTTGGTTGGCTGGAGGTGGAGATGGGAAGAGTTTGAATTGGAAGCATTTGAGAAGGTTTGCTTGCATGGGAAGAATAGTTTCTTATAATTAAAAGAAGCTTGCATTCAATCTCTCTGCCTACTGTATATTAAGGCAGTTGAATGGTATTGGTAGAAAATTTACAAGGCCATAGCCAGAGAATTCTCAACTAATTTAATGTCAACTTCAGGCACAGCTATTAGTTTCTTACCTTGGCTGTGATAGAGTCTCTGTTTTCTTGCATGTTAAAAATGGCTTCAGCAATCCTTGTGTGAATGGTACCAATTACAGTGTCTACATTGGATGGTCCATCAAACCGGTCAGCCACCAACAGCATAGAATCTAGTAAAGGAAGAACAATGAAGACATCTAAGTATATACTATACAAATCAAATTATAATTCAACTTAAAACGCACAGATATTTATATTGGGAGGAATCAAACATTTGCCTCTCCCTAGATTAAATCGTTGAAGAAAATCTTCTAGGTACTTGTATTGTGTACATTTTCAGTAGTTTCATTCTCTAAATTTGGCAGCAGTCAAAACTGATACCCAAATGCATCAATCCAGGAATCCCTAGCGCCAGATGAACACCATAGGGAAAAAATAGCTACTTCAGCATCTGTTTTCAGATTGCCACTACCTTACACAATGACCAGAGGGCATTGGGCACTGTACAGAGGTATCTGCAGAAATACAAAGCAAGGATCTTGATCTAACCCCTCTTACTGGCTTGCATTCAACTTTCAACCAAGTGCTGCAATGAATGGAACTTTGGGGACAGCAGTGTTTACACAAAGAGCCCACAGAAGGGTTTTATGGACATGTGTGTGGCTCCTATGCCCCGGTTGGAGAAAAAAAACTTGCTACCAGAAAATATTTCACAAGCACCATTTTGGATGTGAGTGCTCTGGCAAGATAAAGCATGGCCAGCAGAGCCAATGTCTACCACACATTTGAAGCAACAGAGCAAAACACATGTAACTAAACTGGTAAGAGGGGAGGAGAGATGGGTGATAGTTGGGGGGGAGGGGGTGAAAAGTGCCCTGTGCTATTGATTTCAGCACCTCACAAGCTCAGGAGCTGAAATGACAATGAATCACAGCAGCATTCATCCATGTTCTAGAAGCTATTTACTGGATTCATGCCTTGCTGGGTTTTGCTGACAACACAGGTTAATGCAAGAGGACATTTTATATACACACACGGTTGTGGAGACCAAAAGAACTATGTGCATACAGACTGATATCCTGAATGTCTAGGGAGACTGGAAACAACCAAGACCTTAGAGGTTAAAGAACCTGGTTAAAAATGGAACTATTTGTACACAACCACCTGCAGGTTCATAACTAGTGAAAACTGCCATCAAGTTCAGATTCTTTTGAGAATTGCAGTGTGAAATCGCCCATGACTTTTTTGTCTTTATTAAGAGATCCCGTTCAGCTTCCTAGAAATGCAGTCCCTGCTCTGTGAACACTGTATTGGTCTCTGTTTATTTCATTTTATAGATTTGTGAGTGAAGTATAGCAGGTGGGCGTAAGTGTTTGTGGATCACCAGCACTGCATGGCTTCCAATAAGCATTGCTACGTATGAGCCACGCACAATCTCCCTTATTCCACCACTGCATGGTCAGCCCTGTTCTATAAGCACTGCTTTCCAGAACCGTCTGTTCTGCCACTGCATTGAAATCTAGAACTGCAATCCTTCCACTCTTTGGTATTTCCTCTTTTGAGTGCTCCAAAACAATAAACAGCACTGAGTCCCACACAATATTACACATCCCGTGCGCAGGAAGAGATGGTGTAAATGAAGAGTCCTGAGATTTCTAATGAATCCTGTGCAGCGAGACCATCATGCTACAAATAGACTGAACAATAATGTCTATCAGCCATGCTTTTATTTTTACCACATATTTTGACATAAAAATCTCCTAACCATGTATAGACACTGGCCACTGTACTGATTTCAATGCGCTCTTATTTAACATATTAACTAGACCACTGAATTGCATAAAATCAGATTGTGGAGGGAAATGGATGGTGATAACAAAATGCTTGGAATCCCTGCCATCTCCCATACAGAAAAATGATGTGTGCTCAAAGCTGTTTTTTTCCTCCTAGGAGATAAGAGGGTCAAATCCTGAGGTCCAAGAAAGCTACCATTCACTTCAATGGGACTGAGCAACTTCTATTCTAGTTCTTCTATTCCACCCATCAGCTTGGTACTAGACTGCTCACAGGAGATGGTGCGGTGTGGTACAAATGCTTACTCAGCATGAGTATGTATTGCCAGCATTATTCATTCTGCACCCTCCTGCATTCTGTATGTGTCAGATGTTTCATAGTGAAATTGTTAGAAATTACCATGGTTTTGCTGTTTTTTAAACTTAAGAACTGAAAAAAATTACCGTAGTTTTGCCATTACATTTTTTTCTATAGTAAAAGTCAACCGCTGCTTCGATTTAGAAAGTCTAACATGTCACACAATGGAGTAATTGCGTTTTTGTATTTTCTGAATACCCTGCCCCTGCTACAGTATCAAGGATCTGAGGTTTATCTCCTGCTACTGTTTAGGAGCAGTAACACATTTTTCAACATCACTTGTCTAAACAATTTTAGCTTGCATTAATGCTGGGGACACATTGATAAATGAAAGGAAATCCCCAAAGTTATTGATAAAATTCAATCCATCACTTTCTGTAAAACAGCTCCCTGAATCTAATCTGCCCATATAACACAGTTGCTACAGTTTATCATTACAAACTCACCTTTAATTACAAATAATGGGGTAAGCATGAAGGCTACAGAAGGGCAGCAAATTTCCACCCTTTGTTTAACATCCTTGCTATGTGACTTGTTTGAATTATGACCTTTAACATTACAGCATGCAAGTATAATTTGATCGGATTTACTCAGAGTGGTCAGCTACTGTCAAAAACAGTGTCTCTTGGGCAAGAAGAACCTGGAACAAGTGCAAAAAGCACAGAAATGCCATTTAATCAAGCAATTAGACTTGCACACTGACCTTTCAGGAATAGTGGCCAGTCATTCTGCTGGATCGAGATGAAGAGAAATGACAGGTAACAATTAGCTTGTCCTTGTCAAACAGGCCAATGCCCGAACTCCAGGTTTAAACCCATGGAGCGGATGCTAACTTCTCTTCCCCCACTCCAGACTCACACTAACCATTCTCACTGGATTCACCTCCACTTAATTGGAGTAACCTGCCATTTGGATAATTAGAAATGAAAGCTAATTAGCATAAACTCATAAAGGATAAAAGCTGGATGATGCATCATATGTAACAAGAGCCCAAGTTCATGTGAGCAGTGATTCAACTTTCACTTTGCAGCATCCCACTGAAACGAGGAGATACGGGGGTTGGTGTTTTAACAATAACAGACAATAATTTGGAGTCAAAAGACAGCTGAATGGTAAGAACAAGACAGCCACTGGAGAGTCAGAAAAACAGTTCTGTGAGTGCAGAAAAAGGAAGGAAGAGGAGTGGAAAATCCAGTTAAATGGACTCATGCTATAAGTGATGGGCTACCAGGATACTCTTCCTCCTCTAACTTGCCTTATTTTGCTCTAAATCTGCTAGCGCAGACAGGTCCCAATCCAGCAATGAGCTGCGTATGGATGGCTCCCTCCATCCATGGGGGACAACGGAATGCTGCACAGAGGTCATTGCAGTATCAGGGCCATAGCACGCAGGAGGCTCCCCTACATTCAAAGACACCCAGACAGAGGGCAGCAGACAGTCACAAGTAGAGCTGCTGTGCCCAAGCACGGCAGGTTGAATGGAGCACAGAATTTAATCCTCAACTGCCAGTCTCCTGTGGATTTTGGCAAGACTCATCATGCTATTTTAAATGTATTTCTTTTAGTGTCATTATACTCCCAGGAGAAGTAAATCTGGACAAAGGAGAAAAAGTTCACATCACATGATCAAAGGCTATTAAATAGGGCTCTTACAGCTCCTTAAAGTCTCATGATCTCTCCCAGGGTTTTCATGCTGACCTTGGGGACCAAAACCAGAGCTAGTAGCAGTGAGTGTAATTTGTCTATATAAGCATTTAACTGCCAGGAGTCCTTGACGGGCTGACAGAGAGACATTCGTCTCTAGTTACTAATACCAGGAATTAAGGAACACTCACATGGCATGGATGATTTATGTGGAAGCATCACAAGTGTTTTAGCTCTATCCTCACCAAAAGGGAAACCTGACAATGGTTTTGGCCAGTTCACTGCATCTGGAAGGTAGCAAATTGTCACAACTTGATGGTGTTGAGCAGTACTATTACCGTGGAATTAGAGGAAGGAGAGAAGACCGACGGTGACTCAGCTGTCCTGGTGAGACTGTATAAAGTAGCTTAGTCAGAACCACACAAGGAAGGCAGCGTGATCTAGTGGCAAGACTAAATGACTGGGGAAAGGATGGCCCTAATCCTTACCGTAACTACTGGCTCATGTGTTTGAGCTCAGACAAGTCACAAGACACCCTCAGCCCTCAAACCATCACAGGCCTCTGTCTGTGAACATGTAAAGGAGATGGAGTCATCGAGCCGTACTTGAAAAGATGCTGCTTTGTTCTGACCAAGGGAACCAAGCTCTTCTCTTCTAGATTTTTCTCCAAGGAAAGGGTACGGCTAATGGTCACAGCAGGTGACTGTCAGACTATGCAGTGGGCTCTGGCACGGCTGTACCTCTGTTCTCCATGGGGATTTCCTACATTGAGTGACCTCTGGTGGCTCTGTCAGGTTGCCGATACCGATTGCCTCGTCTTTCTCTGGAAGGACTGGCCCTACGGTATGCAGCTGGAAGAAAGAGGGATTTTTAAATGTCTCCTTGATGTGTTCTCAGAAGTCAGGAGAGTTCTCACTTCCTGCTATTGAAAGGCACTGGCTGGAAAAGTCACAGGCCTCTGAAGGTTGCTGCATTAGGCTGATTTTTGACCTTTGGGCTGGCCTATGAGTACCTCAGCAAATTAAAAATTCTCGAGTGCTAAGGGTTTTCAGCATGATGTCGTGGAACCACGAGGCCCAGGACTGTAAATCTTGACCTTCAGAGAAGCAGAATTATGAGGCAAATTATTTTCCCTAGGAGACAATGTCCTGAGAGGAACAGAAGATGTATGGCTGGACACACACGGCCATTTTTTCAAAGGCCCCTATATAAAAAGCCCTTATGCCCAGAAAGTACCAAGTACGGGCTCTAGAGAAATGACTTCTGAGCCTATGACTCCTTTGGCCCTGCTGCCAACTCCTTCCATTTTAAACTAGTTTGAGTGCTTCAGCCGTGTTCAGTTCCCTTGGGGCCACATAAGGAGAGGGCAAACCAGGCAGGGCTTTAAAGGTTGGAAACAAAACCTTGGATTGGATCCTTCTCCCCCAAAAAACCTGGCAGCCAGCCCTGACTACAGAGCACAGGTCTAACGCCTGTCCTGCAAGGATCATCATTAGCTAAGCAGCCTGTGGCATTCTGAACAAGGAGATGTTTGTGACTGGCTTTCTGGTGTAGCTACACCCCATGATGAGTGCAGTGCAGTAAGCCATAGTGGAGGTGACACAACCAAGGACACAAGATCATTCAATTTATAGCTGTACTAGCGCATTAAAACTGGCAGGTAGCACAACTAAAACATCTTTGAAATAAAATGAAAAGGTATACCTTGAAAAATAATTTTTAGCTAATGGTCTGGGAAAAAACAAAAGCCTGAATCCCAGGTAGTGAGTGTTCATTATTATGGTAACATTGCCTATTACCTGATACATATTACCGTTACATTTCATTTCCCTGGTGTCAAACCAGTTACGCGGACAATAAAAATCTCCTGGAGGTATGTGCTGCTTGCACAGTGCTCATTCACTACTCAGCCCCACTTATATGTAATCAGCTAGTTTATCTGCAGATGCTGTCCTTGGGCCTATTTGTGAAGGTCAATTAGGAACAGAAGGGGTCCTCTGACTTCCCACAGAGCTCCATTACTTCCAGTTGCAAGCGATATACAGATTCTGCTGCCCCCCAAGCTCTGGCCCTTCCCTGAATCCTTGCTGTTCACATTTAAAGCAGTAGGTTTTTATTACAGGCTTTCTGAAAATGCAACTTAATTATATACATTGGATAGCTTTTTAGAAGAGATATTATAGTTCAACAGAGGCAGATTCCTGCAGAGGCAGGAATCACAGGAGCGGAGGGGTTCTTTAGCCAGCTTTATGGAGGTGGTCAGTCTAGATCAGTGGTTCCCAAACTTTTCTCTGCTGTGGTACGCCTTGATGTCTTTAATTATTTGAGGCACACCACCATATAGTCTCCAAGTGAACTCATAAATACTGAGGAGCCGATTCAGAACTCTTCAGGTAGTTTTTTAAAAAATTCCATGGCACACCTGCTCAGGCCGGATGGCACCTCAGTGTGCTCTGGCACACAGGTTGGGAAACACTAGATGATCATAATGGCCTTAGAAGCTGTGAACCATACATACAATCCCCTTCATTGCAACCAGGTTTGCCACCTCCACGAAGTGAAAGGTGCAACATCTTCCTGTTGACTGCTGACCCCGACCTGATTTTGAAGGGTTTATAGTTCTGGGTACCAAATAATTCCTTTGCTAAGCATGTTTAATGCAAGTTATGAAAGCCATACCAGCAAGAAGCAGCACAAATCACTGAGTTATTAGGCTTGCTATGATTACCAGTCTGTTGTATGAGCATGAGGCCCTGCAGGAGAACTCATGCTAACAGCCAGGATTTAGCTGAATAGTGTAGGCCTAAGGAAATAACCCCAGCTCAGGTATTTTGCTCTCTCCTTCTGAGACAAATGAGTATCCACAAAGAAGGCACGATACCACAGGGTCCACAAGAAGGGCGTTTTGCAGGGCTTTACCAGTTTGGTTGTTATGTAGTACTGAGACCGCATTTATATACAGGAATTATTAAGATATAAGTGATAGAATTCATTAATATTAATGCTTGATGTTTAATTATGGATAGGACACCCTACAGGTCACATGTGGACAGGGGCTGCTACTGACCTTATTTTAATCAGGAGAAAGGATCAAATATGATCTATATATGTATTACCACCATAAGGAGGGTAGAAAACATCACACCCAGTTAACATTTCTTTGGGTTCATCGGTCCCCGAGATGGTATAAATGGAATCAGAACCTCCCTTCTGATGGGGACACTTACTGTCCATTCTGCCTTTGTTTCCAGTGGTCTCCGTAAGTTGTAAATATGCACAATGCAAAACTGTAAGTATAAACAACACAGGAAACCACTAAACTGCACATCCCTTAGTAATATATTTATGTATATTGAGCCTCTCTTATGATTTCAATGATAAGTGTCTATATTAAATAAAGTTTCTGTGTGTGTTTCACCAAATTCTGTCTTGTCAATTAACTTTTAAGTAGCTGCCTAGGAAAAGAACCTGTTATCTATGACAAGCACATGTTGCACCCCAATATGTAATCCTATCAGTGTAATAAATGCTCAGGCTACATTCCCTAATTGATTTCATTCTAGTCTTCTCCTTGGGTTGATTTTTTGTTTGGCTCCTGAATTTGCCCCCTTCTCCATTGCATTTGTGTTTAAATATGAAGCAAATTAGCTTATTTTCATTTATATACATGTCTTATTCCCCCAAACTCCACCCCACTCCTTTTAGGTTTGAAGGAGCATTGTGAGAGTTAACAGTCCTCAATTCTGACTCCTTTTCCCTTGTCCATGGAAACAATGTTACGGTTTTTCATTTCTACAGCACCTTCCACTGGAGGATCTAGAAGTGCTTTCCATTTTCAGTTAGTTTACCCTTGCTACTCATGGAGGACGGTACCACTCAGCCAGAATAAGGGTTGTAGAATCTGGCCTCAAGAGGTGGGAAGGGCATAAGAATGAACTGAGTTGTTTTAACTTGTTTAACTGGAAGAAGTGTGGGCAAGGGTCAGTGATGTACCAAGAGGCCCCGGGGGCCTGCCTGCGGTGGGGTCGCCGGGCCAGCCCTTCATGATGCGCAGGGGGCACTGGAGGCTCTGAGGGGTGCAGCCCAGCACCAGCTCAGGTGGGGCAGCCTCAGTCCCTGGCCTGGGAGGGGGGCGGGCAAGCCCTTCACGATGCACAGCAGGTGGGGGTGCAGAAGCAGGAGCAACCAGCCCTCACCTCCCGTCATGAAGGACTGACCCAGCGCCCCATCCGAGCCGGCGCCAGGGGGTAAATGCAGGGTGGGCTGGGCTGCCCTTTGCGACAGGTGCGGGGTGGGGGTACAGAGCCTCCTGAGGGTACCCCTCAGTGCCTGCCCTCCCCACGCATCCTGAAGGGATGGCCCAGCCCCCCTTCCCAGGGCGTGGTGCTGGGCTGCAGGGGGAGAGTTTGGGGATGGGGGGCAGCAGAGCCAAGCCTACATTTGCACCCCAGCGGCTCACACCCCCCTCACAGGTACAGACCCCCCCTCCCTGGGGCAGCTGGGGGGCGGTGCCAAGACCGCTTCTGCCCTATGCGGGGGTAGGGGGTGTGTGAGGCGGGGGAGGCACAAATGTAGGCTTGGCCCCTGCGTATGCCACTGGCAAGGGTTCCTGCCAGCCCGGTGCAGAAGAGGAAGTCTAAAGCAACAGGATCAAGGGTGTGTTAGAAGTGTAGCACATTTTCTGCAAGGATCTGACTGAGCCCATCACTCAAACACAGCACCATGTCTTTCAAGTCCTTTGATAATCCAGCTCCCATGCAGAGGAATTTTAGTATAAGGGGGTCTATTCCTTTTTGACTGTTCGAATGGCACTTTGTTCATTCTCTGATCCCGATCACTCCTTCCCCATAGCTCATATTCAGTCTTTGTGAGGGGGACCATGTCATAAGCTCTGCCATTTTACTGGCACATAACTAGGTCTTCTTACCAAACAGGTTCCTCCATTCAGTGTCCAGGTCTGCTTGATTGGCCAGGCAGCCCTTCATGACGTTGTGGCAGTAGTTGTTGCACGGCTTCACACTGGACATGCCCCGGCAATATGGACAGTACACCAACTTCATGATGGCGCGAGTGCACTCCTGGCTCAGAGACACCTAAAAGAGGTGGAAGGGCAATGAGTAGGTATGGAAACAAGTGAAAGACTCATTAAGCAGGAAAATGTACAGTGCATTATTTGAAAGCCCTAGTCAGATAGATTAAATTACACTGGGCCAAATTCACCCCCCATGTAACTAGATGATGTAGAATGTTTTGTGATCCAGCGGACAGGACTTGGGACTGGGAGCCAGGATTCTATTTCTGGTTGTGCCACCAAGCTGTTGTGTGTCCTTGGGCAGCTCACTTTGTTGCTCAGTACCTCTGTTTCCTCTCCCACCCTTCATCTGTCTTGTCTATTTAGACTGTAAACTCTTTTGGACAGGGACTGTCCCTGACTGTGTATATCTGAATCATACCCTATGATTACAGCACAAACGTACCCACTGTATGTTTGTGCCATTCCTAGCACAACTTGGCCCTAATCTTGACTTTGACTTTTAGGCACTTCCATAATGCAGACACGGATGATGATAAAACCAGAGTAGCAAAAGAAGCGAATAGAGATGAAAATATTAGCTGAAGGGGCGGAATACAAAACTATACCAGAGAGCATATTAAATAAACAAATCATGATGATTATATTATGACTTGTTTAGAAAAATTGACAGTAAAATAAATTTTCAATGTTACAGCACTTTTGCAGCAATGTTACATTCCTGTTCATCCCTCGAGTACCGGCAAGGTAGGCACAAACTTTCTCTTTATAAGCATCGGCATATACTTTTGTTGGGTACGTGTTTTGTTTTAACCGTCTGGCAGATGTGGCTTGCCGTACGTGTCCTCCCCTGGACTTACAGTGACTGCACTTACAGTTTGCTCCTGAAATGAATACTGCCTCTTGTGCAAGGCTGATCCAACAGGGAAGCCTGAACACGACAGGTTTTCTGTTGATGTCACAGAAAAGGAAGGAGGGGTGAAGAGCTCACACAGGTGACCCAACAGGGGAGCCTGCACAATTTTGAAAATACCTGCAATTTAGGCTACTCCAAAGGTTTAAAGAAATTGCACTTCAACGTATTTTTGTGAGTCTCTGGGATAAACCATTTCGGGACTGGATGACTAAACGGCATCAGATGGAGGAGGGTCAGCATTAGAGGAAGGGAAACCGTCCAACAGGTTGGTGCAGAACCAGATCAAGCTCCATAAATAACCTCCTGCACTGCTGTGCTGCAGTGAGGAGCTCAAACATTAAAGGGACACTAACAAAGCTGGCCAGTCCTTGATATTAACTGTCATGTCAAGCTGCAATTCCCTTGTTAGTCTTTATGGGTGATTTTAAAAAAATGGTCTAATGTTCCTTTTTCTTCATATATATATATATATAAAAAGCTAGTAATTAGCACTCATGAGAAATCATGCAATAACAAACTAGTGTGTAAGTGTGACAGACAGGGGAAATGCTCTGTATGGAAAGAGATCCACATTGCAAGATTCAGTTTCAACAGTAAGATTTTTTTCCCCATATATTATGAAAAATATCTTGAACAATGTCCTTTTTAGCTTGCTGAAGTCAAAGAATAATCAGTACCGAGGCAGCTTTAGAAGAGTGGGAGCATGCTGAGTCCACTGCTAGAGGTCAAGAAATAAATCCCTAAAGTTTATCTTCCTGAAACACTCTTCTTTGTAGCCCTTTACTTTTAGTACGCCATGAAAAGGATATCTCCAGCTCTGCTTGGGTTTTTATTTTTCAGGAATGAATTAAATGACCGGATGAGAAGTCTCCCTGAGGTTAAGATACCGTACAGACTGCCAGGCTGCTTTCCATCTTAAAAGTTAGACACAGAAGGTTTCAATTTCTTTCATTCTATAAAATGAAGTTTCTAAACCTCACAGAAAGCTGATGGGATAAAGTAGAAAAATTCTCTCTCTGTGCACAACAAATATACAAAGAAAGCCCTGAGCCCAGATCCACTAAAGGACTTAGTCATCACTCGTAACTTTTAGGTGCCTAGTCACTTTGGGTATACATAAAGACGGATAAAAGACCCTCTACACCTTTGCAGGACTCCTGAGGTCAGGCTCCAACTTGAGCCCAAATTTCTACACAGTGATTTTTCTGCCATGGAGCCTGAGCCTCATAAACCCAAGTCAGCTGGTCCAGGCCAGCTGTGGATTTTTATCCCCCTCTAGGCATAGCCCCAGTAGAATCCATGAGCCATGGGGAAGGCCCTTTGGCTCCCTATACAATGCCTGGGGACAGACAGGTGCTGAGAATGGGACCCACAAAAGCCAGCTTTCTAGGCACGGCTGGAGGGAGGCACATATCTCGCTTGGGGTCCACAGCTAGGAACCCACATCTAGAGTCGGGTTAGGTCTATCTAGATAGTTCTTGCAGGAACAGCAGCAGCACATACCCAAAGCCACTCAAGGCACTGGAGAGAGGAGGCAGCCCAGCGTTATCACCTTTGGCTCCGTGGTTAGGGGTCTCACCCCAGAGGCAAGTTCAGTTCCCTGCTCTGCCTAGCGACTGCAGCACGATTCTCACTCGCTGGCCCAATGGACACTTCATGATCATACCACACGGGGGAAAGCGCCAACATCCGAACATCCCAACTGCGTGGTCAGGGCATTCCCGGAAGAGGTGGGGAAGCCCAGTTCAAGTCCCTTCTCCTCATCAGGCAGAGAGGGGAACAGACGTGGGCTCTCCTACCTCCTGGGGAGTCCCCTATGAACTGGGCTGATGATAAGGGGCCTTCCTTTTGCCTCCCTCCCGCAGGGTTTGGTGCAGAGCTGGGTGTGGTCTGAGCATGCCTACCCCAGACCAGGCGCTGCAGGCAACACAGGCAAGGCGGCACCTGCCTTCTCCCGGTCTCAGGCTCAAATTGGGTTTAGGTGGGGATAGGGGTCCGGGCGCCTGCCGGAGGCATCAGTGCGCGTGCCCCGAGACGGAAACTTAGGTGCTTTGGGGACTTTTGACAGCAAAAATGTGGGCATCTACTGGATGGGGGTTTTGTGGATTGCAGTGGTGCCTAAATCTGGGCTTTGGGTACCCAAGTACCTGGGCCCTGATGCTTTAACTCCACCAGATAAAGTGCACGCGAACCTGACACAGAAATACTAAGATCTCAACCGTGAAGAAAACTGTATACGTTTAAAGGCTGTGCCTTTTTTTTTTTTTTTTTGAAAGAGATGCTTCTTTTGTTACCAGTGAAAACTCACAAACAGAAGCAATGGGGTAAAATCAGCGTGCTGATTCTCCAGATCCCTTCTACAAGGCACTGAATGCATGTTTAATGCCTGGGATTAACCTGGGTTAAAAAGTGTAATGCTGCCTTCATTCCAGCAGGTGGAGCTTTTGCCCTGCTGAAGTAGCAGACAGACAACACAATTCAGCAGTTTGAGAAACAAACTAAAACTCCATCCACCACTTCAGTCACCTAGGACAAGGTACAATGAAAATATTATTTAAAATGTAAGGTTTTCTTTTAAATCACAGGGCTTGAATAAAATGTACTGAATGTTGAATGAGGGGACAACACGTAAGACTAGATGAAATACAAATGCATGCTATAAATGAGCTAGCACCAGCCAGAAGCACACCATTTAACTGGAAATACTGGAAATTCAGTCTGGAAGGGAGTGTTACGATTTCTTTCTAATAAGTCTTCATGAACCAATGGTACAGTGTGAAAATCCAGTGTAAGAATTCACCTTGCATGTTCATGAATGCGCACAAAAATACTCAGGAGAATTTTGCTGACTATTTTTTCCAGACCTGCAAGTGCTCTGTGAAGCTGGGCAGCTTGTCCCTTTCACTAATGGAAGTTGTACAGCAAAAGAAATTACCTCCTCACCTACCTTGTCTCTATGATGACTTTGCTTGCTGACTTAAGGGTATTTCTTTTCAAAGTGAATCTAACACTCATGAAGCCGGTGGACACTCCCTTATCCCCAGGACAGCTCCAGCAGGGGCAGCAATTGTGCAAGCTCCGAGATCTCCGCCTCTACACAGACTTGATGAAACCATGTGTGCGTGAGAGGTAGTTGATACTCCATGCCAGTCACTCCATGGCCTCACTGGCGTGGACACCTAATCAACTGGCTTCCTATAGGGCACTCAACAGCTGTCAGAGGGTCATAGCTTTCAGCCCCTTGGCTAGCCAGACTGTCACACATAATGCAGAAGCATCCTAAGAAAGGAAGTGCTTGTTTACTGTTAACATCTGCCTTTGGATGTCCATTTCAAACAATGCATTAGGCACAAAGAACACTGCCTGGAGTTTCGAGCTAAACTCCTGAGAGTAGGGAAAAAATTATGCCTTTACCGCATAACTGAGCAAACATGAGTTGGATGTCAGACAGAGAATATTTGTGCATGGCCAATTTGTCATTCTTACAAAGTGACTTTTTCCACCAGAGGGACACTTTAATGCCACATTGTACAAGGCGGCTTCGAGGCAGGATGCATAGCACAGTACAGTGCAGTATCCATGCATGTAAACCCTTCTTTGAGAACACTTCTGTATTTATCTGTCCTATGTTTAGGCATGGCAGAATTTGATTTTTAAAAATAATTTCTATGGACAATATCAATGTATATTTTTAAGCAATATTTTTCCAATTTTTCTAGATTTACATTTTCACTGTTATGGAAAATTATGGGAGATCAGACAATTATTTAATGACCGTAGGCATTGAGATTCAAAAAGTTAAAGCCTTATAACTATTAAAACACAAACTGTCAACATCATATGTCAAAATATACAAAGTAAAAATCAGCAAATCCAACCCTATTAAGTTCTCAAGCAGCATTTTCTTACATCGCCTAACTGTAAATTTCAA
Source organism: Mesoclemmys tuberculata (assembly GCA_007922155.1). Classification (NCBI taxonomy): domain Eukaryota; kingdom Metazoa; phylum Chordata; order Testudines; family Chelidae; genus Mesoclemmys; species Mesoclemmys tuberculata. The sequence goes on along the minus strand of ML675649.1, from coordinate 38,602,831 downwards.
ATCTTATCCATGGAAATATTTTTTGTCAGTTTATGCCTTTACAGTGACATTGGTGTTTACTGACATAAAAACTGAATCCTTCCAAGCCTTCCTATGTTATCCCTTTCCTCCATGCCTGTCCCTGCTGTATACACAGGAGGTGATTTGTTCATGCACCAACTGTTGATTTTAAAATGATCTCTCCCTTAAATTTGTCTGATTTTAAGTGTTCAACTTGATCACTGAGCAGCAAGGATTAGGAGTAGTCTCTAGTGGTAGAGGATTCCAGGTTCCTGTACCCCTATATCCTGCTAATTATTCCACTTGTTAACGAGCATGCTATTCAATTTTGCAGGTAGAATGAGCAGATGTGTCTAAAATGGGCAGCAATGTTGCTCAATGGCTGGAGGTCTTCCCAAGACTAGGAAGGTGAAATTACAGGAGTGTTTTCCACATGGCCTTTGCCTTGATAGCACTCAACCCTACTCTCACTTACACCCATGTTAGTCCTTTAATACCTCCGTGGAGTTCATCCTGCTGTACGTCTGTGTGAGAGGAGAACCGGGCTCCTGAGCTCTACGCTAGAGGTTCCTCAGTCTGCAGTTGCTGCCATCTAACATGACTGGGACTGACTGAGCTAAAATGTGGAATCCAGTAGGGGGCTGTATGAAACCTGAAGGGTTCGGTTTAAAAGGCGTTTAAGAACTAAGCTCTTCCAGTTTAGCTCATAGGTTTTAGATTGCATCACTAACCCCTGCAGGTCATTTTGTTGAATCAGAAAAGGTTTTGAAATGAGAGAGGGTAGGGTTAGGGCTGGCTGAAGCTCAGGGGGTCCAGCTCATGCAAACAAATCCCACACAATTTTTGAGAACTTGGACAGAGATTTGCTGGTATGATGCACCTTGAAGTCAAAGTTCAGGAGGGTTTGATGTAAACATTCTCCACAGATCTAATCCTAAAGCATTCACTTAGATCACTTGTCCAAATGTCTCAATACGTTGTCCATTGCCAAAGGAGATGTTACCCAAGAAATATAGGGGAATGATGGCTTCCTTCCAGAGAGCATTCTAATTGCAGATAACGTTTTGAAATTGAGCCATGGTAGCATCTTTCCTTTTTAAAACATGAAATACACAGAGACTCTTTTTCTGCACACAGCACTTCTTAATGGAGCTGAGATGTCTAGCTTTGAAACATGTCTCAGAAATAGCTTGGAGACATTTAATCAGAAATTAACATCATTGTAGACTATATTTTGAGAGCGTATCATAGAATCATAGAAGATTAGGGTTGGAAGGGACCTCAGGAGGTCATCTAATCCAACCCAAACTAAATCATCCCAGGCAGGGCTGTCAAGCTGCACTTTTAAAACCTCTAAGGATGGAGATTCCACCAGCTCCCTAGGTAACCCATTCCAGTGCTTCACCACCCTCCTGGTGAAAAACTTTTCCCTAATATCCAACCTCACCTCTCCACCCCCAATGCAACTTGAGACCATTGCTCCTTGTTCTGTCATCTGCCACCACTGAGAACAGCTTAGCTCCATCCTCTCTGGAACCTGCTCAGGTAGTTGAAGGCCACTATCAAATCCCCCTCATTCTTTTCTGCAGACTAAACAAGCCTAGTTCCTTCAGCCTCTCCTCATAAGTCATGTGCTCCAGCCCTCTAGTAATTTTTGTTGGACTCTCTCCAATTTGTCCACATCCTTCTTGTAGTGGGGGGCCCAAAACTGGACACAATACTCCAAATGCGGCCTCACCAATGCCGAATAGAGGGGAATAATCACTTTCCTTGATCTCCCGGCAATGCTTCTACTAATGCAGCCCAATATGCTATTAGCCTTCTTGGCAACCAGTGCACACTGTTGACTCCAATTTCTTGTCCACTGTAACCCCCAGGTCCTTTTCTGCAGAACTGCTTGCCTCGTCGGTCCCCAGTCTGTAGCTGCGCATGGGATTCTTCCATCCTAAGTGCAGGACTCTGCACTTGTCCTTGTTGAACCTCATCACATTGTTTTTGGCCGAATCCTCTAATTTGTCTAGGTCACTCTGTAACCTATCCCTGCTCTCCAGCGTATCTACCACTCCCCTCAGCCTAGTGTCATCTGTAAACTTGCTGAGGGTGCAATCTACCCCATCCTCCAGATCCTTAATGAAGATGTTGAACAAAATCAGCCCCAGCACTGACCTCTGGGGCACTCTGCTTGTAACTGACTGCCAACTAGATATCGAGCCGTTGATCGCTATCCATTAAGCCTGATGATCTAGCCAGCTCCCTATCCACCTTATAGTCCATTTATCCAACACATACTTCTTTAACTTGCTGATAAGAATACCATGGGAGGCTGTATGAAAAGCTTTGCTAAATTCAAGGTATATCATGTCCACCTCTTCCCACATCCACAGAGCCAATCATCTCTTCACAGAAGACAAACAGGTTGGTCAGACATGACTTGCCCTTCGTGAATCCATGCTGACTGTTCCTGATCACCTTCCTCTCTTCCAAGTGCCTCAAAATGGATTCCTTGAGGACCTGTTCCATGATTTTTCTAGGGACTGAGGTGAGACTGACTGGTCTGTAGCTCCCCGGATCCTCCTTCTTCCCTTTTTTGAAGATGAGCACTATATTTGCCTTTTTCCAATTGTCTGGGACCTCTCCCAATCAGCACAAGTTTTCAAAGATAGTGGCCAATGGCTCTGCAATCACATGAGCCAACTCCCTCAGAATTGCATCCAGCCCCATGGACTTGTGCATGTCCAGCCTTTCTAAATAGTCCTGAACCTTTTCTTTCATCATAGTGTACCAAAAAACGGTGGCTATGAGAATCTCTCCCCCTCTCTTCGATATAGTGAAGTTAAGGGTTGGCAGCACTAATTTTTTGGGCTGTCTGCCTTTTCCCCACTCTTGTGGCTTTGTGCCTGTATAGCTAGTGTATTGATAATGTACTGGGACTTTTTTCTTCTGCAGTAACCCATCCCCCACCCGACCTCATGAAAAAAAAGTCTCCCTAGGAAGCAAAAGGAGAATGGACAGCATTACAGGTACACTTCTACAACCCTGGCAAACACTGGTTAGTGCATACTCACATGACTAGGCCCCTTGAACAAAGGGATGGCAGAATCAGGTCCAGAAGCCAAAATATTCAAAACAAGGTGCTAATATTATGCAAATGATGGAGAAAACTGTCCCATACGCCCTCAAAGCACAGATCTGTGAAAGGGCTTTTTAGTGACACATGTTGTTCGCACTGCATTATACGGAAAGACTCAAAGAAAGACAAGGTTGGAGGATCCACCTGCCAGGTGCACACTGCAGAACTGGCCTACCCCCTTCCTTCTTCTCATTGCACTTACTTTACAAAACAGAGACTTGTGCATTTCTACTGTGGGGCCATGTTGGAGGCTGCGGGACTCCAATTTTGTATCATGACAGGGAGGCCTTGAAAGTGTTGCTATTTATATCCATATACAGCACCACCTGGTGTTACGGATGCAGTACTACAGCTTCCCATGGAAGTGTGCATGGTTATGTTGATGGTGGCCTTTTTAACTGATTGGCCAGTAGTAAGGTGGGTAAGAGCTTTAATAGGGAAAAAGAAAATATATATGTAAAGGGGGCAAAACTTCACAGGGAGTGGAGGTGGTGGGCTGAGTGGCTAAACCAATAAGGGGTCGAGCCAAAGGACTATAAAACTTGTCTCCAGCCTCAGCAACTCATTCCAACCTAAGAGTTCAATCCACCTAGACATTTGCTTCGGCCCAGGAGTATTCTGGTTTACAGGCTCAGCTAGGCCAAAGAGCTTGATCCATGTTAGGAACTCAGCCCAGATGAGTGGCTAGATTTAGATCTCAACCTCATTTTAAGGATTTTTGAAAGATGCCTCCTTGCCCTCCATGACAGGGTATTTATTTCATGGGACTGTTGCTATTGGAACGTTGTAAGTTACATTAATAAGCTTTTTAAGGCATCTTAAATTAGAAGTCCCTTATTTTGACATTTCTTTATTGTGGCATTTACAAAGGACACCTGGCTTTGTCTCTCCACTCCACTCAAGAGTCTGCTACCACATTGCCCCTTTTACAACAACGGTGTGACACCCAAAGGAACCTAAATACACTGCCTGTTGTTCAGAAGTGCTGAACTCCTCTTGATTTCCATTCAACCTGCTGGGTGAATATCAGCCACATAGGTGCTTTAAACTCAGCGCAGGAGTGTAATATGAGGCATTCACTTTTGCAAATCTTGGCCTATACATTTTTTACTTTTGACAGCAACTTCTGCAGCACAGATTTTAAAAGGATTCATTACTATTACCCTGGGGTTTCCACTTAAAGAGTCCACTAGAAAAATCTGTCTTGCTCTTCTAGGCAGCGGTGTGCATCTATGTATGCCACATTTGCACTGCATGCCCCAGAACTCACAAAAAACATGGTCCAACTGGCAGCCCGTGGGGTAATTCTTTCTGGCCTCTGCACATGCGTCATAGAACAAAATGGCATCCTCTGCAAAGCCTGACTTCACATGCACTGTACGTGCAAGGTCACATTGCATGGATGATGCCATTTTGTGGAACGCCACTATAAGTCTGGGCCACCTAAGGCATTCAAGTTTAGAAATGAACTGCCTGTGATAGAACAGAGAGAGTGGCACAAACTCTTTGTCAGGATGGAAAACTTAGTGCAAAATTGTTCACTATTGCATGCTTACTAAAAATGTCACAGCATGACACTGTTTCCAGGCCAAAGAGAATCGATATTATACTGAGAATAAAACAGAGCATAGGAACAGACAGCCTGAGAGCTGCAAAAGAAAGCTAGGAATCAAAGAGATCTGAAAAGTTGTGTTGTGCTGCACTGGAATATCTCCAGGGGAAGGAGAATGGATAATCTGGAGGATGATTTTAGGAGGAAGATCTTGAGGATGAATGGTATGATCAAGTCAGTGTATTAATAAAGTCAGTTTAGAAAATCTGATTTGAGTAACAATTAGTGTTTGCATTTTATTTTTTAAAAAGTAAACTTGCTTTTAAAAAAAAATCAATGATTTCCCCATGAATGTCTACAGAATAGAAAGAAAAATTCTACAGAACTTGGCAGTACTTCTAGTGCTCCTAGGAATGGGGTAGGGGCGGTCTGATACAAAGCCCATTAGAGTCAAAGGAAAGACTCTCACCGACTTCAGTGAACTTTGAATCAGGCCTACAGGACCTTCCATCACCACGCTGCTGGTTCAGACTCAGCCCCAATCAGTTCTGATTGATCTGATGACTGCTTATTTTCTGAGCTGAAACGTATTGATATTCTCAGTCCAGTTCCAAGTGGATAACCGGCACATCACAGAAGTTACTACAATAGCACTAATTAGCACACACGTGGGTGTCTCAGCAAAGACACCAAAGACTAACCAGACGTGGCGACTGAACCCAACTCAGCCCCTAAGGATGGTTTCTTTCAGGACAGGGTTTAGGTGTGTGGGTGGAACTGCATAAAGAAGATTATCCTGAAGATGCTTAGGCTATGCCTATCATGTCAATAAAGGACTTCAGGCTGTCAATTTGATAACTCTCTCTCTCTCTCTCTCTCTCTCTCTCTCTCACACACACACACGCATTCACTCCCTCACTCTTTCAAATAAAATACAAGAAATATACAGTACTCACAGGTCTTGATACACTAAGGAAAAGCTTGCCTGTGAAATTTCCATGAGGATCGTTTTTTTAAAAATGTCTCTGTTCTAATTTAATTTGTTTCCCATCCAGAGAAAAATTATTTTATTCACACAGGCAAGATGAAAGATCCCAAACAAATTAGTCTCCAATATCTTTGTTCTCACTCCCTGGCCACTAAAAAGCATATAAAAATTACACCTAACTTCCAGTTCAACAACTGACCAATCAAACATCTGGTGCCAATTAAAACAATGAAAAATACCAGGTTTCCAACTAAGATTTGTAATAACTGTCAATAATCAATGTCAGCTATTAATCACAGATGGTCCAAAATCAGAAGCATGCAAACAGCTGAAGAATAAGTAAACCATCATTTGTTCATCTTTAAATAATCTAGCACTGCATGAAGACAGTACATGACAATTATTGATTTATCTGAGCACTCTTAATCTGTCCCAGCCTGTGCTAAACTACAGACTGTTGAAATACCTGGCTGCACGCCTGTCAAAGCCATTTTTATTACAATGAGAATTTCATTAGAATCACTTCATGAGAGAATAAGTCATCAGGATTCTGAAGTCTGTTCTACTATCAGTCGAAAACTCAGTCAAAAGAAACAATGTGGCCTTTATGCAAACAAAGATCTCTAACATTTCTTCCTCATCGCACCCTTGCATTCTCCCTCCTCACCCCTCCCACTGGATTAGAGGCAGGAGTTGCTGAAGGGGTAAGAATGTGTGTTCTGACACCTCTCTCATTAAAATATGTTCTTACATGTTCTCGGAAAGCAGGTGTGGAGTAATGTGCTGCTGGCAGACATTTGATATTTGTCTTTGCATTTTAATTGAGGAGAAGCAAAAGAGGCTCTTTCTAGGGGTCACACTGGGGAGACGATTCAAACTGTTTAAGTTTTAATGATGGACAATCCCTAAATATACAGCTATATCTAGACACAGAGATAGAAGTAGATAGATTGGTATGGAATAAATAAATTATTTATATGAAGACCAATCCAAATGTAAAATAATGACTTGTTTATAATTTATATTCCCCCCCCCCGCCAATGAATGCCAAAATATTCTTGTTGTGACATTGCTGTGCTCTCCTTGTGTTATCTGTTCACGCCACCTCCTGATCCCACTGAAGTCTATGAGTCTTGCCACTGACTTCAGCTGGAGCAGGATTGAGGTCTGGGAATTTCTCTTTCAAGACCTACTTGTACATAGTATAGTTTAGGGGCAGATCTTCTGTTAGAGATCACTCAACACAGATGTCATTTCCAGACCTGTGAATTTCCTCAACGGTCCTTAGTTTCCCTCCCTTCATGGGTCTCCTTCCCCACTGGTGTCCACTGGAGTCTTTGCTTAGTACTATGACCTAGAAACGATGCCAAGATGTCAACAATAGGTTGTGTAACCTATCCCTCAAGAATCTGAGCCTATCCAAGTCAAATCAAAGTCAGCAGTAAAAACATTTACGAAAAATTGCAGATTTTAACTTGGAATCAATGCACAATTCAGTCATTTATCAGATGCAGAAATAAAATATACAAAACACAACTAAGAACAATTTAAAAACAATTACTTTAATTACTATTAAGTGAAAACCACATGCTGGATCCTGCTCCTCCTTCAATTATGTCAATGGAAGTTTTGCTATGGACATCAATAGGAGACCCCCCCACCCTATGTATAAACTCAGGCTAAAAATGGCAAAAATGCTTAGTACACGAAATAGCATTCTGTGGTGTGTCATTTTAATTAAAACAACCTTCCACCTAGGTATACAGTGTTTGATTTTAGTGGCAATGAGCTAATGCAATGGAACAGAGACTCCCCTTAAGAAATGCATTGTTCCACCATAAGCACTGACATTTTAAGAAGGCGGTCATCAGGTATTATCCTGAAATTGTGGTTTATATCAAGAAATGAACTCTGTGTTCCTCTGTGGCTACTTCCCTTTCTGAGTTTAGTCCATTCTTTGTTGATAAAACCATCTGGCTCTTCCACAGCGAGCTCCTTGCCAGAACAACAATCTTTTAGAAAACTCTGTGTCATGTCTAGTATGGAAATAGAATTCAAAGTTTTGCAATGCTCACGACACATCCACACTAAGTTACTAATGCACTGAGACTCCCAGTCTCTCTGTTCATCACCAGCATTTGCAAAGCAGACAGCAGATCCCTTGTCTTGCGAAGGAGAGATGCATATGGAGAGAATACAACAGAAAACGGAGAACATATCATAATTCTCTGCATTCAAAGTGGCATTTGTTTATTTCATTTCCCTGCCCTCCTGAGCAGTGTCTAAGTCAATTACTGCAAAATTAATGACTTTTTTTAATAAGTCTCATGGGGGTGGGGGTGCACATCCAATTTTCTTTTAAGACTCATGAAATTTAGAAAGGAATCAGTTTGGAAGAACTCTGACAAAAAGTTCCTTGTTATTTCATTTGTTTGTATGCTGTGGTGCAGTTCTAAATCTTTAAATGACAAGCATTATACCGAAACTATCTGTAGACTGAGAGATGTAATGAATTAAAGGGACATCGTCAAGTAGGTGATCTAGTGGAGAGGGTCCCTGGGATTCCAATAGCTCTACACACATACTGATAACAGATTAAGCCTCCAATTCTACACATTGCTTTAAATGTAGTGTTCACGATCACCTCACTACTTCTCCTCTTTCCACTAAGTCACATACCTAAGTTTTGCTGGAACATTCCAAACCCATGAACAAAGTCAACCAGCTGCCATTTAAAAACATCAAGACCACAGGGTTGGAGCCTGGTACAAACCTGAGGGACAAAGAGAGAGAGAGGAAGCTGCTCCAGTTGGAGTAATTGAAAACTACACCAAACACTGCACAAAGCAAACTATTTTCCTCCTCCAAACAGGGGCCAGGGAGAAGTCAGGAAAAAAAGACATATGTGCTCTAACCTTTCCAAGCTGCAGGGGTCAGGGTAGCAGTAGAGCACCTGGAGCTATCTTGCCGCTTTGAAATGGTAGCAGAAGACTGAAGGAACCATGAAAGTTCTTTAACAAGAGATGACGTTGGTCCTCCACATTAAAGTGGGACCCTACAAAAATTTGACTCTTTACTAGATAGCTACCTTGTTCCCACTGATGTCAATGACAACAAGCCCATTTGACATCAATGATACAGGATCAGGCTCTAGAATAAAAAGTAGAGTGTTCTGGGGGAAGCTGCCAGCTTTAGATACAAAAGCTTCCAGTACAGAGCAGCAATTAGCAGCACATGGAATCTGAGCTCATGGAAACAAAAGGAAACTTCAAAAGAGAAGTCAAGCTTACAGAATCTCTTATAAAAACCAATTGTTTGCTGTGAAGGAGATCAGAAACGCTAGCGAGCCAAGTTAGAGTTCCAAATATTAACATCCTTGGAGTCCCCAGGGATACGGTTCTTGAGCCATGGAACAGGAAAAATTTTTTTTTTTTTAAAAAGCAGTCCTGAATTCCTGACACTAGAAACTGCCAACAACCCTGTATCTACATGAGACCGTGTTACGGAATCTCCATATGTAAAAACCAAAAAAACGACTTTGGTGGCAATTGGATCGTTGCTCACACTTTTCAGCAGAGCCCAAGCATGGGAAAAGATGAATTTTCAGAAAGCAGTGAGCATGGAAATCAGTTTCTAACATTGACTATAGCCCTCCCTGTCATATCTGCATCATCTGCCATCACTGCGTCACCAGCAGGCTGGTAGCAGTCAGAGATGGACATGGTCAGCTTGCAGCTACCAGATGTCAGTCAGATTGCACGCTCACCATTGCCAATTACAAATAATGGGCCCAGATCTGCTCCTGTTGAAGTCAATGGCAAAACTCTTAGTGACTTCACCAGGAGAAGGATCTGGCCCATTGGCCTTAGGACTTTGAGTTACAAATGTTCCCTTCTGAAATGCTGATTTCAAACAGAAAACATAACCCCTTTTCCCTTTGAAGTCTGGCTTAAAAGGGAAATGACAATCTGCCGCTCCGCTGTTGTGGGCTGAGGCTCCTCGGGCTTCAGTGGCTTTTACATACATTGTAAAGGCGTTTAAGAGCAGTAAAATAAGCACAAACCTCTCAGGTATTTTTCCTACTCCTCTCTCCCCTCCCCCAACACATTTATCATATTGCTATGAGACAGGTGCCAGTGTCTGGAAACCGAGGTGGCAGGGCGCCTTAGAAATACGAATGGATAGATGGGATAGGGTTTTGGATGGATAATGAGGCCAGCTGATAAATATACAGGATAACATCAGGACAATTCATTGGGCTGACGGTACGTGTAGGCGGAGATACAGATATGTGGACAGATCCTTAATTGGTGCAGATCCTATACTGACCTCTGTGCCAGAGCACCCCTCCACAGGCAGACGCCTTCCTGCCCTTAAAGATTTCATACAGCTGCTCTCAGGGCACTCAGTATGTTAACATAAAATGTAATTTTCATGGGCTCTGACATTAAAAGTTCCTTATTTTGCTATTTATAACGGACCCCTGACTTCCTCCAGCCTTCCCTCACTTCACTGTATCTATGCCCCCAGTTTCCATGCTGTACACTATGTCACAACACTTGTGGAGCTACATGATTGACAGCAGCTAATCTTGCTCTGTAGCATGTCTCCTCCTCAGAGCGAGGACGTACTGCACCAGTAACACAGGTGGGGCTGGGACAACACTGCTCTACTACCTTAAGCAGAAGCACAGGCTGCGTTTTGTATCTGGCTTCATGTCCGGAAAGCAGTCTCTTCACAGCAAGGGCTCAAGCCTTCTCCCTTTGACCAACGCTTGAGTTTTCCCACTGACTTCAAAGGGAGCAGGATCAGGCCCACAGTGGGGGAAAAACAGGTGGAGCAGAAGCAGAGCTTTTAACGTCCCATGAAACCTGTGACTGAGGAGAGGAACTTGATTCTTGAGAGACACCCACAGGAAAGAGAGAGAGAGAGAACCACAAGTCAACATGCGACAGTTTCAGTGGACTGTGACTTTCACTCTCCTACCTCTGCCTAGTCCTCTGGGGATCTGGGGAGAAAAGGTGGGGGACAAAAGATTTTTAAAAAAAGGTTCAAGTGACTGTGTCCCTCTCACTCAGGTTCCTCAGAATCCTAAAATCAGCCATGAACAAGAGCACAGCGATTCTCCGCGAATATCCTCCCTTTCTGGGATTGCCCTATATCTGTAGGGGCACAGTCCTGATAGTGAGAGTCTGCTCCTCCTCTAAAACAGAAAGAGAAGTAACAGTGCCTGGAGCCTCTCCCTCTCTTTTGTCAGGGTCTGTCTCTTCCAAAGGGAAGAGGAAAAATTGCCAGAAGGGAGAGACTTTTACTGAACAGCACCATCCCTAGCATTCTAAAAGCTTTATCACATCCCTGCAGCAAGACTGCTCTCATTGTGCACATGCCAGATACCTAAAGCTCTCAGGTTGCTTTGCCAGCATTGTCCTCAGAGGAGCACCACAGATCTGAGATGCGTACATGCACGCATAAAGACTTCCAGAACTAACTGTTCTGCTCTTCTGATCTCCACCCACCCTCCATGACAACTAACATCCCACCCACCCATGACAACTACTTTTTCTGCTCCTCTTTTCTCTATAGGTGTGAATATAAAATATCTATAGATGTAGCAAATGTAAATAACAATATTTCTTTACTAACAGCCTCATATGAGTTGAATTTTCTTTTTCTCCTCTTCAGAGTTCAGAGACCTCACAGAGTGACAGAGGTGGTGCATATCAATTTCTTTGATAAACTGATGGACAAATGTAAATGAGCTTGCGGGGTGCAGTGTGCCGTACTGAACCCTGCGAGATGGCAGCTCCTGGGGTTGCATCTGGGACTGTGGGTGTCTATCCCATGCGTGGCTGGCTAGAAGCACTCCTTCACTAGGTCAGGGACCGATTACTTGCAGGACTCACAGGTTCACACAGAAAAGCGGGGTGAGTAGGGGCCCAGGAGCGAGGAATTCAGATAACACAGCTACACACCAGTCCAGATTGCGGAGGGGTTGGGGGGAAGAATGTCACAGTGCCACAGTCAGAGAATAGGAGAGACCAAGGTGCACCAATGCAAAGGTCACTTGGCTACTGTATACAAGGAGACAGGCATGGCTGTGCAATACATAGTAACTCTTAATAGCACTGTGTCCATCCTACTTAGTTCTGTGCACCCATAAGGCAGTGGGTACAAGTGGAGATACAGCATTAAGGAATTGGGTGTGTTTGAGTTGTAGAAAACATATACGGGGCAATGTTTCAGAGAAAGGAGGCAAGCTTTTCAATGAATGAGCCTGGCTGGGTGAGCCAGGAAACAGTGAAGAACACAGGCTGGGGTTCAGATAGACCCACTCTGATTATTCACAATCCAGGTGTATGAACTTGTACCATTAGAACAAGGTTGTCAGGGACAGAAACAGCAACAGCAAAACACAGGCCAAGTAAGAGAACAATTTCCTCACATGCATGCCCCAGGGAAACCCGCTGAGCACCTGGGGAAACGAATGGGTGGACTGGGGACTTTGTTAAAGGTTAGAAAGCGTCTCCCATTTTCTCGACACCCTGCTACTTTAAACCTGGGGAAAGAAGACACATGTTCATTCTTCTACCAGGGAGGTGACCAATTCCATGTCTGGAGGCTCCGAAGCATGGCAAGGACAGCTGTGGCAGCTTCATTGTTATAACACCACTTACTAATTACCTAGGGCTCTTCATGCGAGGATCTCACAGCACTTTACAAAAGGGGCTATGTACCATTATCCACATCTTGCAAATGGGAAACTGAAAGCCAGGCTACACAAAGATAACCAGCACCTAATCTCCCATTAAAATGAGTGGGAACGGCGGGTATTCTCTGCCTTTGAAAATGAGGCCATAATGTGACACATCCAAGCTCACAAGGTGAATCCGTGGCCAGATCTGGAATGCACACTGTCAGCCATTGCTTTGTACAAGTCTATGCCAGTCTTTCCCTTTAGTAATTAGCATCTTGGTGTCCATTAAGTAAGCCTAAAAGTTTCCACCCTTTCAGATTAAAATTCTAAAAGAAACAGCTGCCAGGTTCACACAGATAGGATCCTTTTAAAGCCTGCTGCTCTATGTAATCATCTGAGTCATCATTTTGCATCTTCTTCACACAAACATGTGGTAATGAGTCCATGAGAACACTGTGACTGAGCTGTAAGCATTATCAGGCGCATCATTGATGAGACTGAAAAGACATGAACCATGTTTTCAAAACATCTTTCAAAGATCAGAAACTAAGCAGAGAATCTCAGCAATATTTCAGGTAATCGTGATGTTGCGTTTCATCAGCAGTGTAGGAAACTTGCATTACTGCTGCCCACGCAATACCTATTTTGCGGAAAAAGAAAGGACTTTGTTGTCTACTGCTCTCAAGCTTGTTCCTTGCACCAGAACTTTAAAAAAAAAAAAAATCACAAAGCCAACAGGTTAAAGTTAAAAAATGAGAATTATTACTGGGTGTAAACACACTATAGCATGAAAACTCATGTTGGCTTGGGAGAAGAGCACAGAACATTCACCGTGCTGTTCAATACAACAAAACAACTGGGTTTTATTTAAAGTGCCATTAAAATAGAGCTGAATGAAACACAGGTTCAGTTACCCACAGCCCACGATCAACATTTTGAAAAGGCCCTTAATGAGTTTCATTTTGAACTAACTTTCCACTGGCTCCATCACCCTGTCACTTCAGCCAGTCAGCTTCCTCCACCTTTCCATATTTAAGAGTAGAGCTATGTTGATTCCACCTCTTCCTACAAAAGGAGCAGATAATCCAAACCACTTAACCATGTAACATTTGCATTTCTCTATTATTTTCTATGACTCTGATGCAGTTAACTCAAGCCAGTCATTGACTTTCTACCATTAGGTGAAGATAAAAGACATCCATTCATGTTTATCTACGATATGTGTATTATTTCTAGAACGCCATTGGCGTGTATGGTATTTTGCCTTTTAAAAAACTGGTGTTCAGAATCTAAATTAATATATGTGAAAAAAGAGACGTTAAAAAAAAAGATGGAAAAAAAAAGGGAAAACAAATACAAACCTTACAGCAGAGTTAATTCCTGGCATGTGTCTGGCAAGAGAACACCAAGAGTATTGGGAAATGGCTGGCGAAGAACCGCCAGCACCCTGCAGCTCCTTTCTACAGCGTGGGGATAAAGCAGCCACAACATTCCTTGACATGATTTGCCTGCTATCACCATCCACTCTCCAAGGATTATCCCTTGTAGCTCTTCTGCGGGGCAGACGTGTCATCACCTTGCAATGCAGCCAGTTTAGCTTTGCCAAACACCCACAAGATGGGGAGTTTCCATAGCACAAGGAGGGCCCACGGAATATGAAATAATAAAGCGTGGCATTAACATTTGCACAGTTTTCCTGTTGCTGACAAGAGACGAAGTGCTTTTATCTCTCACCACTATCCTTTGCCTGTCATCTGAGAAGCCCAGACCTCATGAGGGCCATCTGCAAGGGCCTGGAATGGAGGTGATGTCATGGAGGTGTAGCCGATCCTTGAGGGCTAATCATCCCCCAGGACAGCCAAACCATTCAAGTCCTGCCTTTATATACCAACAGGTAAATACAACAGGACAGCCTGGCCTTTATGTGCTGAGATTTGCAATAGTGGCCACAGAGAACTGAAACGTCATTTGCTGCCATGTTCTATAGATACTCTACCTTCCTGAGTGTTTGTGGGAAATTTCACTTCAGTTGTTCTAGAAAGTGAAACACCTGCTTTTAAAGAGGACAGTCAGGACTTTTTGATGGGAGAGATTACAAATGGGCCGGGATGCTATTCAGGAAGATCTGGACCACCTTGTACACTGGAGCAATAGTAATCGGATGAAATATAATAGTGAAAAGTGCAAGGTCATGCACTTAGGGATTAATAATAAGAATTTTACATATACGTTGGGGATGCATCAGTTGGAAACGACGGAGGAGGAGAAGGACCTTGGGGTATTGGTTGATAACAGGATGACTATGAGCCGCCAATGTGATATGGCTGTTAAAAAAGCAAATGCGGTTTTAGGATGCATCAGGCGAGGTATTTCCAGCAAGGAAAAGGAGGTGTTAGTGCTGTTATATACGGCGCTGGTGAGACCCCACCTGGAATATTGTGTGCAGTTCTGGTGTCCCATGTTTAAGAAGGATGAATTCAAACTGGAACAGGTTCAGAGACGGGCTACTAGGATGATCCGAGGAATGGAAAATCTGCCTTATGAAAGGAGACTGAAAGAGCTTGGCTTGTTTAGCCTGGCCAAAAGAAGGCTCCGGGGGGATATGCTTGCTCTATATAAATATATCAGGGGGATTAACGTTAGGGAGGGAGAGGAATTATTTAAGTTTAGTACTAATATAGGCACGAGGACGAATGGGTACAAATTGGATATTAGGAAATTTAGACTTGAAATTAGACGAAGGTTTCTAACCATTAGGGGAGTGAAGTTCTGGAATAGCCTTCCGAGGGAAGTAGTGGGGGCAAATGACTTATCTGGCTTTAAGACTAAGCTTGATAAGTATATGGAGGGGATGTTATGATGGGATAGTTTAATTTGAGCAATTGATTTTGGATTATCGGCAGATAAGTCTGCTCAATGGTCTGTGGGAATGCTGGATGGGATGGGAACTGAGTTACTGCAGAGAAATCTTTTTTGGGTGCTGGCTGGTGAGTCTTGCCCACGTGCTCAGGGTTTAGCTGATCGCCATATTTGGGGTCGGGAAGGAATTTTCCTCCGGGGCGGATTGGCAGGGGCCACGGAGGTTTTTCGCCTTCCTCTGCAGCATGGGGCATGGGTCGCTTGCTGGTGGATTCCCTGCAGCTTGAGGTCTTCAAATCTCATTTTTGAGGATTTCAATAACTCAGTCATGGGTTCGGGGTTGTTATAAATGTGTATGGGTAGGGTTTTGTGGCCTGCCTTGTGCGGGAGGTCAGACTAGATGATCATATTGGTCCCTTCTGACCTATGAGTCTATGAGTCTAATACTGCTGAGGCTTTATGTAATAGGCAGCCCCAGGACAGAACAGCAGGGTAGCCCGTGCTCATGTTTAACACTCATAAAAACAGCTACACTGCTCAGATCAATGGCCCACCTAGCCAAGCAGCCAGTCTCTGATAGTGGCCAGTATCAGATCTTCGGGGAGCTACAGAACAGGGGAGATGGAGTAATCCACCTCTGGCTTCCCCTTTCAGTTTCTGGCAAGCAGAGGTTTAGCGTTGCCCTGAGCATGGTAGCTATTGATGCACCTATCCTTCATGAACTTAGCTAGTTCTTTTTTAAACCCAGTTATACTTTTGGCCATCACAACATCCTCTGGCAAGGAGTTCCACAGGTTAATTGTGCATTGTGTGTAAAAGTACTTCCACTTGTTTGTATTAAACATGCTACCTATTGATTTCATTGGGTAATCCCTGCTTTCTGTATTGTAAGAAAAGATAAACAACACTTCTCTGTTCACTTTTTCCACACCATTCATGATTTTATAAACCTCTACCGTGTTCCTCCTTAGCTGTCTCTTTTTTAAGCTGAACTGCCCTAATCTTTTTAGTTTCTCCTTGTGTGGAAGCTGTTCCATACCCTTGATCTTCATTGTTGCCCTTCTCCGAATCTGTCCCAGTTCCTTTGAACCTTTTTTTGAGACGGGGCGACCAGAACTGGACAGAATATTCAAGGTGTGGACATACCATAGATTTATATAGTGGCATTATGATATTTTCTGCCTTATTTCCTATCACTTTCCCAATAGTTCTTAACATACCGTTAAGTCTTTTTGACGGCAGCTGTGAATTGAGCTGAAGTCTTTAGCAAACTATCCATGGTGACTCCAAGATCTCTTTCTTGAATGGTAACAGCTAATTTAGAACCTAATCACACATGTGCCTCTGTGACGACAGGAGCTGCTAGAAATAAGTTATTTAAAGCACCAAGCAGCTGCACAGCAGCCTGGTCAGCCAGCCAGCCAGCCCGCCTGCACATTTGGTTTTGCCAGCACAGCTCCAGGAACCGGCTGGCTCGTTTGAAACAGATGACACATTGGGAGAAGGTACACAAGGATGCTGGGTTTGAAGCTGCAAGCTGGCTGCTGCAGTTTATTTCTCAAACAACGTTTCACAGCAATGTAATAACAGATACCAAAGATACAAGGGTGGCTTTACAGAGAGGCAATAGAAAACAGAAGAACCGCACCGTGAGAGAAATATGCCTCAGAGCTATGCCACAATGCTCAAACAGGTGTATGTTGCTAGTTAAAGACAGGGAGATGGAGAAGGAGAGAGACTTTCATGCAGCAACTAGCACAATAGTGCCCTGGCCTCTAGTTGCACCTCAATACAAACAAGAAAGGATGGTATTTCTACCTGACCCAAAAGTGAGGTTATCAAGAACCCTAAACCGAGATGGGACAACAGACAGTGCAAGGAAATGAAATGCTGACCTCTCTTGGATGTTATAATATGAGAGCAATAATGCCACCCTAGGTTCAATGAAGGAATCGCCGTCACTGGTAACTTTTATGGTTACAGGCAACATGCAAGCTATTGAGGCAAGGCTGACTTTCCTGTCCGTATAGGGAAACTCGGAAGAAGACTGTTTTTGTAGTTCACTCTTTGGCAGTGTAAGAAAATCCTTCACAAACTCCTCTCTAGACACTGAACACTATTCCCCTATCTTGGTTCATCTCCAGGCAAGCTGCACCCTGCCCAACACACCAGCTGAGAGCTGTGAGGTCTCTGTTACCTGTCTGTACAGCACCTAGCTCCATGGCCCTTGATCTTTTCCTGAAGTTCTTAGACACTATGATAATATGAATAATAAACATCACTCCCCAATGGAATATTCTGGTTCCTTGCACTGTTTCTCTCTGCTGTTAGTTTCTACACATTTTCATACAGCTGTTTATACTTTACATGTTTAAATCTAACTTCCTAATTTTGCTTCCTTTCCCCCACATTATCAACATTATTTTTCCATATTGTGGTTTGTTTTTAATTCATTTCCCCTCAGCCCTACATCATCAATCCAAGAACAGCAAGCACTAGGAACAAGTGGTGAGCCTCTGAGCAGCAACTGGCAGCCTTTCCTTAAGTCTTCCAAACACAAGACTTTCACCTGTTCAAATGAAGCTCTCTCTGCATCCCAGCAAATGCTATTTTGGGGCAGCTGCCAACCTCATAATGAAAGAAAAGAATCTTCTCTAGAAGTGAGACAGTCCTCCCTTGCACTGGCATGCAATGAAAAGAATGCACCATGAGCTAGAGAACTCCCCAGGAAGGATTATTTATCAATGACTACTGTATCTACTACTTCAAATGGCCAATGAAACAATGGAGGAGTCTTGCACATGGAGTTTTTGACTTAAATGGACACTTTGGTTTGTGCTAAGAGCTGAAACAGAAGTAAATACTGTATATTCATCGACAGAGGCTGCTGCAATGCACACCTACCCTCCAAGCTTTCAGATATGTGTAATGCCTTAATAGGGGTAAGTGGGACCTTTCCCATATCATACAAGCTCCATCTTACCATACTTGTGAAGGGTGCTGGACTGAGCGCCACGCAGAAACCAGTTCTCTATCCCCAGTCCAGATACAAAGCTGCACTACCAGTACACCCTCACTTTGACACTGACGGGTGACCAGTCTTCACTTCTGTTCAGCCCTTGGTCTATCTGCGACACTGCTGACAAGCGTATCCACTGTGCATGTTGCTAGCTAATGGACTGAGACCTCCCAAATCATTTCACAGAAGCTGCTGAACAGATGACAAGTTTTCTGTCACTATCAAGGTGCAGTCATGCTTATATCAATAGCCAAAGGATGAAAAAGCTTCATATCCCATTGCTCTGGTTCAAAGTTTCTCAGGGTGACTACTCCTTAAAACCAAGGGTGATTCACAGTGAGTGTGAGGAGAAATAATGGTTATGCAATTTTCTGACAGTCTACTCGCTCTCACTTGACTTTCTATCTGGTATTTGCAGTTCCTACTCCAAGCTGAAAGCTTCTATTCCACTTGCATCCCAGCAGAACCTGTCCATGTGCCTTTCACTCATAGCTCGAGTGGCTGCAAACAGAGCCTGCTGGGATACAAATGGCACAGGAACTGGCTGAAGTATGGCAGCTGGTGGCAAGGGAAGAAATGCAACTTTGGCAAAGTCAGGAGGCAGCAATCATTAGAAATCACAGAATCCTGCCTGTCGTGGAGTCAGAGACAGACTCTCTCTCCACTCCCCATTATGAAGCTCCACGGAGAGTCGGGTCTGTAAAGCACTATACTTTCCCCAGCATTGTCTGCATTGCATTTTAAGGGAAGGCCTTGTAACAGCTGTAATGAGGATAAAGGATACAAAAGTGATATACACTTGTTTGTACTGCAAGCACAGACAAAACAGGTCAAAACCAAGAATGTCACTTAGGGGTCAGGTTCTCAGGGCTAAATCCCGCAATGAGTTTTCAGGTGGGGCCGCATTCGCTCGTGTGCAGCAGCTTGCAAGGTCAGAGAGATGGCCAGTTCAAAGAATACATACAAAAGAACTTTCCACTATCACTATTCGTTGTGTTGTTATTGTTCACCTAATTAGATGTGGACCTTATGGAGGAAAACTTAGCACTGTGCACTCTTTGAACATACTTATGGTCACTTCCAATGCCACTTCTTATTAACAATTATTTTTCAAACTTAAACCACGATGATTCAGTGAGCTCTAGCCACATGATGACTTTAGTTTAACAGAAATCAGCAGCTTTTGTTGTTTGAGTGTTTAAAAAAAAAATCAAAACAATTTCTTAAAAGCACAAACAATATTATTTTATACTTGTCTAACTCAAACCGGTTCAGTGGGTTTTCTTTAGACTTTCTCAGCAAAACATCCACAACTGGTTTGAGCATGAAATTGCAGCTCAAATGTTATTTTTAAAGGAAGTTCCTGGCTGAAAAGAAGGTTTATATCATCACCAACACCTCCCCAACCCTCCTTCCCACAATGTATTAAAAAAAAAAAAGGCAACATAAAACATTTGTCATATCAAATGGTTGAAGAACTTGTTCAGAATTAAGGGGGTACTCTAAAAGGCCAATAATCTAAAAGGCTCTTTCCCTTGGGTTAATAGGGGAATTAAAAAAATCACCTTGGGAATAAATTGAAAGAATCAAGTCATTTTCAGGTTAAACTTGCACCCTATCAGCAAGTCATTAAAAAAAAAATCACATCTATGCTCTGATTAAAAGTATTGATGATTGTGTACAGTTTTAGGGGCCAGATTCTCAAATGCTTTATCCCTTATGCAGCCATTTACTCCTGTGTAAGAGAGTGCAAAATGCTACCAAAATCTGAGCGGCTGCATTTTATATCCACTGAACACAGGTGTAAATGTCCATGCAAGGTGAAAGCCAGTGGTGAACCAGGCCCTATGTTCTCTACATGACTGCTGATTACCAAGACATTTGTGAAGTAAAATTTATTCCTCAGCAGTTCAGTCTCCACCTACCTGTTCCATTCAGTGGTTCTACTAGAACTATGCAGAAAATTCCAGAAGGTGAAGGTGAAACCTGCCTATTTGTGGATTTAATTACAAACTGAACACTTGGGGTGGTTTTGCTGAGGTTTCTGATCTATTCAGCAAACCAGACCAGTTTTATAATTTTCATATGGATGCTGTTTATAAAACCATCAATCATCATCATCATCAAAAAATATCGTGTGGGTTTCATGAGTTTTGCTTTGAAGGACAAATCATCCAAGCAGAAGGCATTTAGATCTGGAGAAGGAACGGAGAGTGAAGGATGAGGAAGTACCTTCTCCGGAAGTTCATATTTTTATCAGCTGATCAGATTTGTCCCATCAAGAGGGTCATTTTTCACACAGTTTATCTGTACCTTGTTTGAAAAAGTGCTGCTGAAATGATTAAGAGAACTCCTAAGCATTGCAGCAGAATCAAACACTAAGAGTTTAAAATCCACATTGTACATATGAGAGTGGGTAAAAACCAAAATACATCGATACAACACAAAATGATATTCCATTTAAAAAACCACAGGTGCTGAAAATGAATCAATTTATGAGCAGCTATGACTGTGTTTATGCAAGGAAAAGAGAAGGGGGAAACTCTAGGGACAAGGAAAAGGAAAGAGAAAACTTGTCAGCCACTCACCTTATTCCCTCAGACCCATCTAACCAGGACTAATGTTAGATTCAGGTGCACAGAGCTGAAACTCTCAGAAATTCAAAGGATTTATGAAAAAATATTTGACTTTGCTCTCTATTAACATATATCATTTTCTTCTTCTATCTGTTGTAAGTGCCATGGGATTGTGATGTTAATAAGCTGTACAAAGGCTTTTGTGTAGCTGAGCAGTTTTACAGTCCTGCATTGATCAATGAAAGTGTTTGTCACTGTTAACACATTAATGCGTCTCTCTGAGATCTAAGTCTGGACTTGCCATATCAAATAATGCTGTCCTCTACCTAGCTTTTTCTTTCCAGGCAATTAATTGGTATTTCAATTTTACATTCATAGTTTAGTCACACCCTGATCCTTAGCCCTGCCAATTGCCACCTCCACATGACGTATGCAAGTAATTTTATAAAATGGATTTTCCAGTTTTCATCTGTATCTCATGGAACAACTACATCTCACTACTTCTGTAAAAAGCCCGAATACCTTGTCTGAGTATGACAGCCTCCCTCCTGCTCTGAAAGGTTCCTCTTGTACCAGAGGATGCATATGATTTTATCATACAAAAACATCACATCAATAGCATTACTATAAATGTATAGAGCACCTTTCATCCCCCAGGCACTTTACAAAGTCACCCTCTCTGTACACACTCTGTATAAATATATCTTGTTTACATATAAATATATAAACAGATATAAGAATCATTCACCACTGAAATGCACCTCTTGCACGCATTCCCACAGCATGTTCTTTGCAAGTCAGTTTTACATGTCTCACATCATATCACCATCAAGGAGGAAAATAACCTGGTGTGATTTAAAGGCACGGCGATATCCTTGCCAGGAAAGTACTGGGAATATACACAAGCAACCAAACAACTATACAATCCGGATGACTAAAGATTCCCTGGCATCATGCCACATAGGTTAAACCGATGTAAAGTTTGATTTGTGGTGAGTTGTACCTCCATTCTCCTACTCTGTCAGTGTTTATAACAGCCCCAGTTTGCTATTTGGCAGATGATCCTCAGACAATTGTTTATACAAGTGAAAGATGTTCGTTATCAACAATCCTGCCTGCCTAATGATGAAGGTTTCAGAAAAACAGCACAACAACCCAGTGGTAATTAGCAGTAAATAGGGTCCTGGAAATTTTAGGTGGGGGAAGGATGTCACAGTGGACACAGAGGAGATTTGTCTCATGACCTACCTGAGACACCTTTTTGACAACGTCACTGCCCACGCTAAGCCCCTGTACATAGGAGCGCACAGCGATGAAGGCTCTAGTTGCCTTCAGCTTCAGGTCCCTTGGAACTTCTCCAAAGGGTTTGTGCTGCTCGGCGTGTTTCACCATGCAGTCCAGGTACTCGTCAGTGATGTGGTACTGGGGATTCATCATCTTGAAGAGGCGCTCCAGCAGACGTGTCCAGAACTCATTGAGGGCCTCTTCCAGGTTGATGTTGGAGCCCCGATAATAGCGTCGTAGCTCGTTGTACAAGTCCTTGAAGAGCTTGATGTTCTGACTATACAGCTCTCCATACAAGCTAGGAAAAGTGTCATAGAGGGCCTTCTCAGACTTGTTCAACAAATCCTGGAAATAACCTGCAAAAAGAGGAAAAAGGGATGGTGACTGATCAGCTGGAGAACTAGAAATCTCTAATAGGCCAGTCTCAAGACACCTACTTGGTAGCACCACCCAGTAGGCTGAGAAAGAGGACCCAAGGACAGCCCTTCCACTTATTTTCTGATTGATCTCCTCTCCCACCCACCATTGCTGAAAGGACAGTGGAGGGTGTGCTCCACAACCAGCACATAGGAGTGGTTTGACACCACCTCACTCCTCCCCTCCACCAATAGCTAGAAACAACATCAAGTGCAAGCTCCTCCACCAGCTGTTTGTTCCTAAAATCTGCTGGGAGGCATGCAGTGTTCTCACTCTAGGCTTTCAGAGCCACGTTTCTCCTTGATTAGTGCACGGCCAAGAAACACAATAAATCCAGCCAGGGCAGAAGTTAATGACCACATGGAAGTGCCCATACTCATACCCATATGAAGAAGTCCTACAGCAGCAATGAATGGTTATAGCAAAATGAAAATTCAGTAATCCTACTTCTGTCTGTTTAATTGCTCTGGTAATATATGTAAATTGCTGTTTAAATCAGTCTGACAAAGGGCTGCCAGGACGGAAGATGCTAAGAGCTTCTCTTCGATGCTGTCACTGCATGACAAGAACTCATATGCGCAAGTTAACAATTCTGCTTTAGAGAATGTACCAGAATTAACTCTCACACGCGCACACACAAAATTGTCCAAACAATTCTTGAAACCGAAATGCTTGCTCATAGTTCGAGAGATTCAAGACAAGTGCTTGGTACAGTATAAAACATTTGTATTCAGTAAAGGCCGCAAAGCAGAAATTATACTACCGTATTATCCCTGATCTCATTAATAACAAATGACAGCTAATTTTATATTTCTTTCAAACCGTACTGCCACACTGCCTCTGCAGTTAAAGCTGAGATAGTGTTTTCTTTTAAAGCATTTGTAGGATACTAAACATTAAGGCCCCAAACAGCAAAGTACCGGTACTTAAGCAAGGACTGAACTTTAAGCACGAGTAATCCACTCGTTACTAGCAAAGCATTTAAGCATGTGCTCACATGAGCAATAACTTTAATGTTGACTATCCAAGTGAGTAAAGCCATAAGTATTTGAGCCTCAAGAAGTAAACTATTGTTAAGGATACGAATTGGTCACAAAGATCACGGATTCCATGACTTAAATAAATGCCCCCGCCAGGCATGCCACGCCCACATGGTGAGGCTCTGGCTTCAGCCCTGCCGTGACCGTATCCTGATTTTGTACATTTTTACTAAGGCTTTTCCATTAATTTTGCCTAATGTTACCGTGACAAAATTGTATCCATACCTAATGCATAAACTTTCACTCATTTCCAGAAGATTTTTTAAAAAATGGTATTATTTTTTCATTAATGCACAGAAGGCAGGGGTGCACATTTAAGTGAAGTTAGCTACGCTAGACAGCCACACAACTGTCAGGCAAATAGGCAAAATTGGAAGTATGGCATTCTATAAACACGACTCTAGGAAGATTTGGTAATAGATCTCAGCCACCATCAATTTCAGGAATTTTTTAATCCATTGAGGGGAAAAATTAATACAGCGTTAATAACTGAAAGAACTAAAAGTTTCCTTTTAACAAATTATTTACATTAATTATATTAGGAAAAGCTTTCTAACTATAAGATCTAGAATAGGCTTCCAAGGGAGGTTGTGGAATCCCATAACTGGAGGTTTTTAAGAACAGATTAGACAAACACCTGTTAGGGAAGGTCTACGTTTACTTGGTCCTCTCTCAGCGCAGGAGGATGGATCAGATGACCTTTTGAGGTCCCTTCCAGCTGTACCCTACCATTTAGGGCAGCCATTAATTGTCATGAGAACACTCCAGAAAATGAAGACTATACCCAGTTCAGGCAATGGGAAAATGTAGGTAAGGAGAGTGTACTGCAATTACTCCTTCGGAAATCACCAGAGCTAGCACCTCCCTTCACTTCCATGTGAGATAGGATCTTCAGTCACTTCAAGAGTTTCCAGTTTCAATTTTGCATTTCATTCAAAAGATGGAACCTCCACCACCAACCACCTCCTCCTCCTAGCACCACGCCAGAGCAGTCATTGAATGGTCATGAGAGGGAAGACTGCCACCTCCTGAATTCTCAACACTACTTTGTTTTCTGCTTCGAAGTTTCCCATTCCACCCAGCTACTGACCAGGCTGAACACCGCTTATCTTGGGAGATCTAACAAGGTCACAGTACAATGTAGCATGTTCAAGTCACACGGCATGGTAATGTGTGCCAATGTGACTCAACCCTTTCTTGTCACAGAGTGCACTTGTTCAGGATGGTACTTTACTTTAACCAGCTGGTGATATCTCCACTCCTCCCCTCGTAATGGCTTGCTGATCCTCTCCCAGTGGCTTTAATGGAAGTTTCTTTTTGGTAAACCCGTGATACTTTTGTGATTTCATCTGGTTTCCTATCTATCCTTCCTCTCTGCTTGTTTTCTGCTTCTACTGCCTAATGGTGTCCCAACTGTGCTTCAGCTCACATAGCTTGATGAGTATCTTCTGTGTTCCGTGACCTGTGTGGGTGAATAGGTGACAGAGAACTGTAGTCAGAGATTTCTCTCTATAAAGAATGTGTAAATTGAGTATATATGTGGCAGAAGTCATTTATAAGGAGGGACCTACAACTGTAGAACTGTGGATTACAAAGTAATCCAACCCCCTGGTGGAACGAACACACACAGAGGTCACTGGTCATCTGGTATTCATTAGTGTTCTGTGTGCAGTAGCTTTGACAGGAAGAAATATTGCAAAGTCCAGAGAACTCAGGGGCTCTGGTAATTAGACCTCCAAGTGTAGTTGACTAATGGGCACCTTAGCACAGGCTAGAAATAACTACCTGTGAAAAAAATACGGGACACAGGCGTGTGTGTCTGGAGATAACAAGCAGGAAGATGACAGCTCTGTTCTATGTAATCAGGGAGATGTTTTTTTTTTTTAAATGCCTGAGCTTCCTTCCCAGAATTTAAATAACAGAGTTTTGAGAGGCAGCATGTCTAGTGAACAAAGAACAGGACTGGGGCCCATGAAGTACCAAGTTCTGATCCTGACTCTGCTACCAACTGCTACTTCTATTCTGCCTAAATCTCCCCTATGCATCTGATGGGAGAGACGGTGAAATTATGCTCAAGAAGGTGAAGAAATAAGAGTGGTAAGGCATGCACTAATGCAGGCTGGTGCTGTCTGAGGGAGGTTTTTATCACACTCGATCACTGTCATCACTGCAATATTCGAGAACGTTACAAACTCTTATGAATTTAGCATCTTCACCCCTGTGAGGTAAGGAAACAAGTATCAACACGCCTGTGTTACAGATGGGGAAGTGAGGCAGATGAGTGAGGCCTGTCCTATGTGACTTGCGCAAGGTCACATAGGAAGCGAGTGGCGCAGCTAGGATCAAAACTCAGGAGTTTCTGGGTTATAATCTTGTGCTCTGTCCACTAGACATCTCTGTCTAGCAGCACTCGAGATATTTAAATCCTTGAGAGGGAGGGAAGATGTTTTAAATATTTTACTTTTAAAAAAACATTGCCCTGGGTGGTTGGTGCAGAAAGGCATCAGCCTCTGGAGAGGAAGTCTCTCTGGTCATTTAGGGAGTAGAGTGGGAGGGCAGCTGTAAATCTGAGATGAGATAGCTTGTGATGTAGATCAGTTGCTTATGGCCTTAATTCCTTCCTTTGCCCACCAAATACTCCCCTGGGCTGTCCTGGTGCAGTCTCCATCTTGCTCTCACTTTGAATCCTGGTGCTCCTTTTCCTCTTTAAAAATAAGCTCAGAGCTCAGCTGTAGCTCTGCCGCATACCGGTTTGCCCACTGAGATTGATGATGTAGCATGCAATGGAATTTGCAGAGCTCCAAAACCCAGACGGCTAGGGACTGGGGAGCGCTGGGGGCTCCTCCTACAACAATTGAATGGGGCAGCGCTGTGCCAAGACTAAGATCAGACACAGATGGGTCTGGGGATCACGATGGGGCCAGTTGCTAGCCAGCCAGCTATACTAAAGCTGGAAAGTAACACAATTTCAATATAATTGCTTGTGACACTCATGCAAAACTGGGACATTCCCAGGGAATTAAGGTATCTGGCCACTCTAAGTTTGGCCAGGCCTCAGCAGAGGCTGTCAGTCATGTTCAAATATTTATTAGCAGCCACATTTTTCAAACCTGGCTCCTGATTGTGAGTGACTCAGTATCTGCAGCCACCAAGTAGAGGTACTAAGTGTCTGCTGCTCCCACTGACTTAACCTGGATCTGTGTGCGTACTCAGCACAAAGCCTTAATGTCTCAAGATGGGCACCCAAAACAGAATCATTTCCAAATCAGTGGCCAGTACTAAAAATTTCCAGCCTAGTTTTATATGATCCAAATTTCTCTGGAGACTGTAAGACTCACAGAATTCAAGGTCAGAAGGGACCATCATGATCATCTAGTCTGACGTCCTACACATTGCGGGTCAAAGAACCTCACCCACCCGCTCCGGTAATAGGCTCCTAACCTCTGGCTGAGTTACTGAAGTCCTCAAATCTTGATATAAAGACAAGTTACAGAGAATCCACCATTTACACTAGTTTAGTCCTGCCCTGTGATCCGTGCCTTTGCAGAGGAAGGCAAAATACCCCCAAGACCATTATCATCATTAAATATTTAAACTGCAGTAGCATCCTTTTTAAAAATTATTAACTTTATACCCTTGTTCATCTCACCAGATTAAAATCTATTCCTTTCTTGAAAGATATTCTATCAAAGCATGTGTGCAGCTGACACGCTGCCAAAAAGTCCTTGCAGACACTCAAGCCATCTATAAAAGTGCCTTGCCACAGAAGGTCCTTGACATGGAGAAAAATCAGATGCTGATCCCGTTAGCAAGTGCTTAGCTGAAGATCTCATTTTAATGAGTAGTGGAAGTGCCTAAAGCACCAGTTGTCCTAACGCACAGTTTATCAAATACACTCACCTTGAATTGCTTATCAAGATGAATAGCAATCCAGATACTTCCTTATCCTTGTGGCATGCTCCCTCTGAAAGATCTTAACTTCTCCTTTGTTTTCCCTTACAGCAAAAGAGAGGCCTGTGGAGGGAAGCTGTCATTCCTGAGGTCAGGCAAATGTTGGGCAAGCCTAGGAGTGTTGTCTCAGGCCTGGTGATTCGCTGGAAGCTGTTTATTCTATATTTTCCCCCTTTAATAATTAAACGGTAGCAAATGAGGATTTTATCACCATTGTCATAACGTTATCGCTGTTTCAGCATCCTGCATGTGACCTGAAGGCTGTTAATGCAGGTATTAAGATTTTCATTTCACTGAAAGGCCTCGACCAGTCTGAACCATTTCACTGTGTACAATTAAAATGTTATCATTGGCCTGTGAATATGGGCATGTTACAGAGCTTCCATACTAGTGATTTCACTTCACTTCCATTTATCCACACTGCTACGTCTACGCACAGCAGTAAAGTGCATTGCCCCCAGTCACTTATCACAGATGCCTTGGCATAACAGCTATGTGCAGTGGTTTCTGGGAGATTTCACCCAATGACTTGTGCACTGTTGGACACTGCTAACAGGACTGTTTATAACACGGGAGCTTGTCTGCCAGGACTTCTCATCTACAGTAGCCCAAGTGAAGAAGTCAGTCATTATTTAGAGATGCTTGCAGCAGATCTAACAAATGGTCTAAAGCTCACCTTGACAATGTTTGTAACAAATGTTTGCATAGAGGCTCAGCATGCCAGGAAAAACTGATGTTATTTAGCATACAAAAAATTCTCCAGGGAAGAAGAGGCCTTCAGGAGGGAGTATGGTCTAGTGGTTAAAGCATGTTACTGAGAGTAAGGTGTTATGGTCTCTGTTGCTAGCTTTACAACTAATTCAGTGTGGCCTTGGACAATCTATGTAACTTTTGTGTTCCCTTAGTTTTGCTATCTGTAAAATGGATGGGCTGATATTTACATTTCACCAACAGAGAGGGTGCGGAGTTTAACTGATGCTTGTAAAACCACTGGAATCTAAAACATGCTTTGTAAGCATAAAGTATTTTTATGCAAACTTTCAAGAATCCATTTATAATTTAATTAGATTGCATTCAAGCTCTCTTTCTTTTATAATCAGTGTTCTTTTTTGAGACAACTGATATTTGCTGCACAAGTTGTTAAGTGATCCCGGTATTAAATGGCAACTTGCCATTCATCACCATGAGAAAAACGACAACAAATGCAGACCCATTTGTCAGTTCAAGGGAAGGCTGCTTTTTCTATTAGCTACAAAAGAAACAAGATGTATATCTTGCTGTCAAAAAACGGGAAACTGCTTCTGAAAAAGTCCAACCTAATTAAAAGTTGA
This sequence comes from Mesoclemmys tuberculata, assembly GCA_007922155.1. Classification (NCBI taxonomy): domain Eukaryota; kingdom Metazoa; phylum Chordata; order Testudines; family Chelidae; genus Mesoclemmys; species Mesoclemmys tuberculata. The sequence continues at coordinate 38,573,990 of ML675649.1, read as the reverse complement.
TGAACTATTACTTCTCCCTTAGGTGAGAGAACTCAAATTTCAGTAAGCTCATTTGCAGTAGCTTTAAATTCTTCTAGATTTCACACACTGAGAAAAAATATTTACAATAGCTAGGCAAAAATTAATTAGTGATTCGGTCCAAATGTGCAGCTGACAAATAGTCAATCTGGCACAGAATTTAAATGTCCATTTTGCAGTGTGTGTTAGGCACTCAGACCTCAGATTTGTCAAGCGAGATGGTGCAGCAGCTTGTATTAGTCAGCTCAGGCTTCCTGAATCATCCAGTATATACCGTGCATTGCTCACGATGGTAACACAGGTATTATCAGACTAACATTATACTTTCTCATTAGCATAGCCTCCTCCCACACTAGTAACTAGGGTCCTGATTCAGCAAATTATTAAGCATCCACATAGTCCCTATGCCTTTAATGAGAACGTTAATACGTTTAACCATCTTACTGAATCAGGGCCTAGAGACACTGATCTTTGCTAATTTCAGATAGAGACACTAATTTATACCACAGCTTTTTAAAAAGACACAAAAGCTCACTGAAATCATCTCACACAAAAGGTCCAGACCTATCTGACCCACTGGTAAAAAGATGGCAAAAGATGGGAAATAAGATAATTAAAACGAACTCCTTCCCCAGCCAAAAAGCTCATAAAATGTGCCGCAGGTTGATTTCCTCTGGCAAATAGTGTTGCTAACTTCAAGCATTCAAAAATCATGAGTCAAAAATATCCAGAAAATTGCCTTAAAATCATGAGATTTTCAAATGATAATGCATTTTGAGTTCTATTCTCCACAAGCAAGAGGGCTAGACGTTAACTTTAAAAAAAAGAAAATAAAAAAAGAAAATTGAGATTCAGATGACTCCAGAACTTGGGGCCTTAAGAAAAAAAAACACCAAGTGTCACAAGATTAATGATGAAATCGCAAGAGCTAGCAACACTGCGAAGGTCTCCGTTACTAAAACACCCTCCTGCATAACTCAAAAAGTATTCAGGAAAGCTCCTCTTCTGAGAACTATAAAAGTTCTACAATTGGGCTATATACTTTACTCACAAGGCACATCTGAGTGGGACTCTCTCTCCTTATGCCCTTCTAATCTTAGGAAGTCTGCAAAGAATGAGGCTAGGACTCCTCACCAAGTATGTAGAAACCCTGCTTCAATTCCATCACAAAGCCCTCAGTCTCAACCCCTGCACCTCTTAGAGATTTCACTACATAGCTAAATTATCCAAAGTGTCCTCCTTCAACCCACCTGTTGAAGGCCTTGATTTAGCTGCTGTACATTTACCAAGTTTTCTCTATGCGCACTTCCTTCCTCAATCATGAACTATACGAGCTTAGTAACAAAATAACTCATACAAGCTCACTTGTAAGGGATCTTCTAAAGCTAATAATTAGGACAAATCAAACTCAATTCCTTCTGGCACTGTGCTCTTCCACCAGAGCTATTTGTGTCCCAAACTTCATCTTACAAACTCTCATTGTAAAACTGTTAAACAGAAGTAACCAAAAATGGAAGAGGGCTCCCTGCCCCGACACTCTCATACTCCAAAACACCACTACCATTTTTGCTCAAATGAAATTTACCTTTAGACAGATGTCGGGTCAGGAAAACTGTCTGAAATATAAACATCAGAGAAAATGATGAACAAAAGAAAAATAGGATGCTACATTGGAAACCGCTATGCAACCTTGATTAGTGTCACTGCAGCCACTCCTGCTGTCAGAATGATGGGAAAAGCTGCTTCTACAGGATTAATCTTTTAACCCAAATCTGTAACCTTTGCATTTGAATGCGATTGCAAATCCCTACCTGTTTCGCCATCTCACAACTTCCCAATGTTCACAGTTCATATTTTCACAGCATTCACATTTTCACAAATTGGAGTTCAAATTAGGAAGCTGTGAACAGTGAGGCAGGGACTGGAGGTTTCTCTCTGTAAAGGCTGTGATTTAAACCCTCCCCAGTGCTAAGTACTTTCTTCTGGATGCCATCTGATACTTCTACATTGGGATTACACTGGTTTTACTGCAATTAATAAGGTAGGGGGAAAAACCTAAATGGTTCTCATTTGGGTAGAAAGAGGTTCTGGCTTACTCTAAAGCATAAATATCATTTAAACATAAACCAGCAAAATATGAAAAATTGAGAAAATTGAGCAAATGTAAAGCTGAGATACACAAATTAGTACCTGCTCGATAAGGTGGCTGTGATCTAACAGGTGCAGACAAATCAGACAAAGGAGCAGTTTTGAGGAGCAGGGGAACTAGCTAGGAGAAAGCAGTAGTCTCTCAGTTCCACACAGGAGGCCAGCGGTAGCATAATGAATAGTTTCAAGGAGACGAAGGGAACTTATCTTCCTAAAGATTGCTTTAGTTTATGGCATCCTGGCTTGCAGTGCAGACTCTGGGTCAGATTTTTAAAGATATACATCAGGCACTTAAAGACGTAAATATACACCTTGTGAGATGTGCCCAACTCCCACTGAATTCACATGGTTTTGAAAATCCCACTAGCCACCAATTTGCCTCTTTAGGCACCTAAATAACTTTACAAATGTGGCCATCAATCAATGATTCATCTTCTCTATGCAGGTGACTCGACTCCTAAAGGAATTTCAGGGGAAGCAATTTATATGGAGAAAATTTAACTGGATGGCATTCAGATTTGCCTGGACCTTGTGTTAGGGTACAAAATAAATTTCCAGTAAAGACGGAACAAGAGAAACTGTGAATCAGCAGCATGAAAACTGTCAGCCCAGCCAGCGAGTCTGCATGGCAAACTGGCCTAATTGTCTATGGTTCCTCAAACTGCAGATATAATCCTGCCAGGCTGGTCAGTGAGAGGAACCAGGTATAAAAATCATAAAAATATCAAATAAATACTGTATCACAATTTCTCAGGTCTGACCAAATGCATGCATTTGTGGTGAAATTCATATGGGCATAGAGCCAAGAAGATTTTCTACCTCTGAGTTTTAACGTTAGGGAGGGAGAGGAATTGTTTAAGTTTAGTACTAATATAGGCACGAGGACGAATGGGTACAAATTGGATATTAGGAAATTTAGACTAGAAATTAGACGAAGGTTTCTAACCATTAGGGGAGTGAAGTTCTGGAATAGCCTTCCGAGGGAAGTAGTGGGGGCAAATGACTTATCTGGCTTTAAGACTAAGCTTGATAAGTATATGGAGGGGATGTTATGATGGGATAGTTTAATTTGAGCAATTGATTTTGGATTATCGGCAGATAAGTCTGCTCAATGGTCTGTGGGAATGCTGGATGGGATGGGAACTGAGTTACTGCAGAGAATTCCTTTTTGGGTGCTGGCTGGTGAGTCTTGCCCACATGCTCAGGGTTTAGCTGATCGCCATATTTGGGGTCGGGAAGGAATTTTCCTCCGGGGCGGATTGGCAGGGGCCACGGAGGTTTTTCGCCTTCCCCTGCAGCATGGGGCATGAGTCGCTTGCTGGTGGATTCCCTGCAGCTTGAGGTCTTCAAATCTCACTTTTGAGGATTTCAATAACTCAGTCATGGGTTCGGGGTTGTTATAAATGTGTATGGGTAGGGTTTTGTGGCCTGCCTTGTGCGGGAGGTCAGACTAGATGATCATATTGGTCCCTTCTGGTCTATGAGTCTATGAGTCTATGAGTCTCCTACAATGGCAGAGACGGTGAGTGAAATACTCTCGCCATTAAAGCTGCTGTCATGTTTCAAGGATATTGCTCTAAGAATGAGAGGAACAAAAATAAATTGGTGGTGTGGCGTCTTGCACAATGTTAAAAGAAACAGTGTGGTGGGTTTTTATTCCCTCTTTCAGAACTTCCTTCCAAAGCTAGATGTGTCAGTGCAAATGGAGGGAACTGGAACTTGCGTACTGTCTTCTAGTGCTGAGTTTCCATTTAACATCCTGTTTTACACCCAAACACCTTCTTGTCTGTCATGCTTCCCCAGCTGATCTTTAATGCTATTCCCACAGCCAAAGAAATATTAGAAGAATAGTTCAATAAAAGATTTAAATTTGTTAAATTCTGAACCAAATGCCTATTCAAATCTGTTGAATTCACTCCAGTGTGTGTGTGATTATTTTATTTATACCATTATTATTACTCTATTAATTTAAGTGCCAAGTGTGCCCATGCGGAAGAGTTGATCTAAATGTAATAGCAGTGATATATTCCAGACTATACATTAGGTGAATGGTGCCCTGGTTTAAGTACTTGTTATCAGCCAATCGGGGCCGTGAGGGGGCCACCACTCAGTTTCTGCTGGGTGGTACTTCCTGCCAGGCTCTCCCTAAGCCTCTGGTGGTGATGCAGGGGTCAGTGACCCAGACTCCCCCTGGACCCATGTTCTAGCCCCACAGGTTCTAGCACATGGATGCAATTTATGAAGCTAGCAGCTAAGATGCTCTGAAAATATATTTGCTATAATTTCGGTTTCTGTCAAAAGAGCTGCTTCACAGTAAATGGTGAGCAACATCCACATCTTCCGATTATCATCTGGGACTCCCGCAAAGTCTGCTTACAAACGGCTTGAAATTGGCATGAGGCATTGCTAAGCGGGTACTGTGTGTGTAATAGAGAAGGCAGGTCGTTAAAGAGGATGTGACCTAATACCCAGACTGTTGAATTTGGGTTGGAAAGCAGTGAAACGTAACACTGTGCTATAGAGAACCCTGAAGGATCATGGACGGGGGAGCATACATTCGGTGGGGTTCCCCAATGGCATGGGACAGACAGCTGTGCTTTCTGGGAAAGCTCTTGCAAAGACTCAGATATCCTTCCCTCTGCAGCATGGGTGCCTGGCCAGGCCCACGGCTAGCAATTAGCTAACACTGGTTTTGGATGGTGATGGTCTGAGTGGCACTCCCCCTGCTCAGCACCTGAAAGGAAGGGGGAGCACTTTATTTGCCTAGGCTTTGTATTTGCATGAGTACAATTAAGTACTCAGCATATTGCATAAGCGCACTAGGTGCTGAGCATAATGGGAAATGCTCAGTGTGTCTGGTATTGTGTTACAAACCACTTTGGTGTTAACTGCAGGGGTAATGAAATCTTGTCCTACGATTGTATGTATAAATGGCATCAGATCTGTGTTTAGCTGGTTCTGATGAAAAATCCACTCTCATCTAAGCAGAGCCCAACAAGGGTGGCAGATGGATGTTTCAGCATTGAAAGGACAGTAGTGAGGGGGTTAGAAGTCTCCTGTTGAGATTGTACTAGTGCTGGCAAAGGGCTACTTACAGGCCTGGATTGACCATTTCCTCTCAGTATTAAAAGGTAGACTTCATGATTACTTTTGGAGTCCTTTGTTCTGCTAAAAGCAGGGACTTTGCTCCTGTGTCAGCAGAAGGTTTTCCCAGAGCTGAAATTCACTGAGAGCTGAAATCACTAGAGGAGTAGGAAAGCTTTACTGACAATCAGCAGTGGGAACCAGGAGCAGTTGGTGGCTGCTGACAGCAGTACCTGCAGATGGTGGGAGCCAGCAGTGTCAAGGGCCGAGTCAAGCCCACGTCCGGCAGGAGCATGCAGAAGGAGACTGGCTGAGCCTCCCAACCGAGAGATGGACACTGCGACTACGACTGTCAGTACAAGGAAAAGCAAGAAGGGAGAGGTGAAGGTTGCCCCCGTCCCCTGAGGTAGGTTCGGCTCATTGAGTTCGTGAATTCTGTTTGCACTGGTTCCAAAACCCGTGCTGTGTTACTTCCTTCCTGTGATTAAAAGTTTTACTTTCTACACTCGGATTCTGTGCTTGCAAGAGGGGAAGTATTGCCTTTTGGGGGCACCCAGGGGATAGCGTGTGATTTCCCAGGGAACTGGGTGGGGGTTCGAGCAGGTTTGGTGTTGAATCATTGACAGGGACCCGCAGATATAGAATCTGGACCTTTGCTGCTGCGGGCTCTGCTTGGCAGAAGGGTTACACATATAACCTACGACTTTTGTTTTGAAATGTTCGCCCTTTGGAGAAGACAAAGAAATTTGCTTCCTGTAAAAAGGGGTAGCTGCTCTGGATCGAGATATTTTGTGGAACATGCGACTCTTATCCAATGGGCTTAGAGAAAGACACAACTACAGACTTTCAAAGAGAAAGGCCTCTTTTCTGCCAGGCTCTAGGTAAAACTTTGATACTTTGTAGCAAAGCTTTATGCCCACTTAGCAATACTTTCTGTGGTATCCAGGTAGGCACAATTATTGCACTGTTTTTTGTTTTTGTTCCTTTTTCTCTCTTCAATTTGCCAACACAATTTGTTTTTATTGAAGACACATGCATATGGACCTGGGAGAGCATACTGGGGAGACGGAAGACATTCCTGGCTGGAGAGCACCCCCGAGAAAACAACTGACTCTGATCTTGGGAAGGAAGAATGAGGCATATGAGACTCCTCCTCCCCAAACAGTGCTGCAGCGTTACTGTGAGCACAGGGAGAACGCAATGAACCTGGCAGGTACAAAGTCTGGATACAATGAGCATGGACATGGAACAACTCTCTCAGCCCGTAGAGGGGCTCGCTCTAAAATGCGCTTTAGTGTATGGCCAGATGATTTTAGTTTCCACTGCTGTGAATCCCACAAGTGCTCCATTCACTTTTTCAAAAAAATGCAATTTTTTAAAGACTTCTCTGAATTCTATTTATTTGAGTAACTCTGCAAAGACGAGGGTTTTTTGAAGGCAAAGAGTTCCTAATAGGTAGCATGATCCGAGGTTACCTTAAGGTCACTGTCTATGCTCCAAATCCTGCTCAGGAGTCTACCCACCTTTCAGTGTGCTAGAACACCCCTTTCAAGAGGTACACCTTCTTACGGACAGGACAATAGCAAGATGTGTTTAAAATCAAGTGGCAAAAAAATTCTGTTCTGAAAGTGATTCCTGACTCTACTAGATGACAAGCTGTATATCATCCTGGCAGAGAGATCCATGTATATAAAATGCCATTAAACTTAATACAGCTGACATCTAAACCATTTGCATAGGTAGCTTCTCTATTGTTTAAACCTTTTATTGTCATTTACCTGTTATAACACTACCGTTAGGAATAAAGCATTATAAAGATGGTGCTGTAGGAGTAAACTTCCCAAAGACTCATCCACACTAAATGTGTGTGGAACTGCAGGCACCCATGCATACACCAGTACATGGAAGTCTAAATATTCACACATGCACTTGTATCAGGGCATGCAGAGGTGTGTGTTTGTAATTGGGCTTTCCAGGAGCAAAATGGCAACCCTTGGACAACTGCAAGCACACACACAGGGATAGGAATGTTCAAAGCTGTACCTGCTCCCACACATCTGGGGCTCTTTCCCTGGCCCCACTCATCACTCATCACATCCTCAGTCCTTATGGCCTCTCACAAAACCTACTTACTAAAGAAACCTATAAACTGATATGTTAAAGCCAGCAACAAATGCTTTTGTAACCTTCCAGGTACATTGAATATTCCCACCAGCAACCACAATCCTACAAGCAGATCCCAGTGCCCAAGAAGAGCCTTGCTGAAGTCAATGAAAAGTAAGGATCTGCCTGCACAGATCCATACTTTAGATCAGTGTTTCCCAACCGGTGTGCCATGGCACACCGGTGTGCCATCAGGCCTAACCAGGTGTGCCATAGAATTTTTGAAAAACCACTTGAAGAGTTCTGGATTGGGCTCATGAATATTCATGAATTAATGTGGAGACCATATGGTGGTGTATCTTAAAATAATTAAATGTACCAAGGTGTGCCATAGCAGAGAAAAGTTTGGGAACTCCTGCCTTAGATTGTAAGCTCTTTGGGGCAGGGACTCAGACCATTTTGTAAAGCACCCTTTGTATTCATGGCACAATAAACAATTAGTAGCTGTAATAAAGACTTGAATCTTTTTAAAATCTGGTCTTCATTCCCCTCGTGCTTCATAGGTGATTGGTATTTTTTAATCTGGTCTTCTTTTAAGTATGTTTCTACTACAAATATAGGCCTGTCGACACTGGGGTAACATAAAGTATTGCCCTAATAGGAACTTCTTGGAAGGGTATCACAGTATGAAATAACTCCTAATATAAGGTACTTCACAAGCACAAGGCAAGGAGTGAAGAGAGAGTCTTAAATTTAGCTCATTCACAAACGCTGCTTCATGCTTCCTGTCCCAGTGCTGCATGCAGAAAATCTGCTGGGAGAGCCATGAAGCAGCAATATTCGTTGAGGACATTGTGTTTGTTGTCTAAGCAAACCTGTATACAAAGGCAAGTTAACTGGCATAACAGCTAGTGCTGACAGGAACAAGAATTAATTGTCAATACTGCCTCTTCCTTAACAGACTTATTCTACAAGATCTAACGAGCCACACTTTAACTGCAAAACAAGCTCAAGAGCATGTGAATTGCTGGCAATTTTCTCCATGATGTACACTGCCACATAAACACACTGTTTGTATTTACACCTTTAAGGGGCTTTCTGTTTTTACTCAGGAAATAAAAGTGGCTGTTTTCTACTGCTGAAATAAACCATCAGTTATATACAAAACATGCTTACATGATTATAAATTGAAAGGACATAGTCAAGGTAACTTTCATAAGTATATATGAACAGACAACTGCTTTGTTTGTGGAGCTGATATCCATATGACAAATTGGAAGGGGTGTTATAAATTGCAGAGGCAACTGATCCACTTATCAGATGTCTGTGCAGTTTAGCACATGCTTCTGACCACATTTCTTGCCTGCTATCGATCTCACTGAGACTTATTCTAACATTCCAAGCCATTCAGCAGCTTCAGACAGCTGCCATTTCTAAAAATCAATGTGCTGGAGAAATGTTTCCTCTAGATCTCTTTCCCCTCCCCCCCACTTCAAAAAAATTAAATTAAATTTTTAAAAAAAACCTCTTCTGTGTTTATAACAACCCCTTAGATTACACCCCCTAGCTTCCATTTCCAAACTCCAACTAGCTCATGATAAAGGAATTTCTTTGATAATAGGGATCACTATTAAAACCAGGGCTCTTCACTTTGCCTTTTGCTGTTCAGAAAACACATCAACAAATTATTAGTTTTTTAAAAACACACAAGAAGATTTACAGGGACTCTGTGCAAAGAAAAGGGCAAAGACAAGAAAACCCTTTGCCTATTCATCCTTGACATATGTCTCTTTCAAAGAGGAACTTTTGCACTTAAACAATTTTTTAAAGCCTCAGATCAACAGACTTCATACGTGTTTAATAAATCTGTAGACTCCATCCTAAAGTGCTAGGTCAGAAATTATTTCTGTTTTAATTTTTTAGTTAGTGTTGCCCTCAGCTCAGATGCCTCCAGAACAAATTGTTTATGGCTGTGTTAAAACTATGCTTGTCGCTACATTTTTGCTACAAGAATATATAAGACACCCAGCAGCAGGCTCCTGGGAATGAGGAGGATAGAATTCACCAACTGTTGCAATAACAGTTCTATACAGGCAAGATTCTCCCTATTATGTTATTTCCATAATTGCCCAGTTAAATCTATAAACAATTTTATCTGTAGCTTCCCTTCCTCCCCTGCTATCAAAAAAGCATTCGACTTGTCTTCTTGGAAAAACTAGATGTCTGTGAACCCCCCTCTTATGAAATGAAGGTATTCATTAATAGGTAAAACTACCACAATGCAGTTATTGTTACTAGCCCCTGTTCCAAAGCATGGGGGAACTAGAGTTTAAGAAAAAGTAACAATATTTTTTTTAATATGGGCTAAACAAAGTATATTTTCCTAGCTTTGTTCTCTGAATGGCTGAACTGTTTTGGCTGAAATTTTCCAAAAAATGTCAGGCATTGATATTGCTTTACCTCTTACATGGAAATTTAGAATCCTAACACATTTCCCTCCCATTTCAGGACATCTATTCTGGTTCAGTCAGAACAAGAGCTCTTCTTAACCTTCTTCCAGCCCTAGAACCTAACATTTTCAGACAAGATTTTAAAAAAACACATGCCCTAAAGTTAGCCTCTTGTCCAGTTTTAGGCACCTAAATAAGCATTTATCTACACTGCCAAAAAAGCTCCCCCGAGACACTTGGTAGCTGCAAGTCTCAGAGACTGGATCAACTGGTTTAATAACCAGTTATTAATAATGAGTTAATAAACTAACTCAGGCTCTTAGGATTCCTGGTCCCAGGCTAAAAATAGCAGCACAGACTTTCATGCTCAGACTGTTGCCCAGGTTCTGAGACCCTCCCTGTTTGCCTGGGTTCAGATCCTAGGCTCCATCCAGCCCAAACAGGAGCAGTTATATTGCTATGTTTACCCCCGTAGCACAAGCCCCATGAGCCCAAATCAACTGATCTGGTTCTGGGACTTGCTGTTGCGCGTCGGGGTTTTATTTTTATTTTTTGAAGTGTAGATGTACTCTGTGTGGCCTGATTTTCAAAACTGCTCAGAACCCACCAATTCCCTCTAACTTTTGAAATTTTGTACAAGTGCTTAAATAAAGATTTAGACGCTTAACTTTAGGCATCTATATTTGAAAATCTTGGGCCTTACAGTTAAATACTCCCAAGTATATGATGGTTCAGTCTTCTAAGCCTTAAATTGATCTTAAGGTTGAAAGCTGCTTCTTTTTTTAAAAAGATTGACTCAAAGCTAAAATGACTCCAGACCTTGGATCACCTCAAACTTATGGCCATTTAAGTATTAAATATAATTTTACAACATTGAACTGGTTTTCTTTAAAGTTGGCTGGGTGATTACATTTCACTGAGATTCACAGAATAAGCAAAGTTTAAAGCAACTTGTCCAGCATTCAGTGGTGGCATTTTTGGAATCACACACTGAGCCATCTTTCAATGGTTGCTTGGCATTGCAAATCTGCACTGAACTGTTACCTGGCAGCTCTGTGTTCTTGGGGAACCAGGGCGCAAAACCCCTATTCACTCTGGCTCACCTAAATTCCCCTCCTCCCCCGGCTTGAACCAGAAACCAGAAGCAATGAAAAGGCAGTGGAAGATAAACCTAAAACCCTCCAAATATGGGTGATAAGATTAAGACAATTTCCCTAGCCTCATCTACATTGAAGATGTAAAAAGGAGGCATCTCAATTAGCACATCAAATGGAGAACAGAAGCCTCATCTACACCGAAGATGGAACAAGAATTAGCATACTGAACGGAGAACCAAGCTCCAGAGCAGGAACCCTATTGAACTCTGGGATTGGCAAAGCAGGGACGCACTGCATGATGGGAGATCTCTGCTTCTGAAGTAAATGAACCCACACCTGCACACACCCAGCTCCACAGTTATCAGACCATTCTAGTCACTGATAGGCAAAACACTGAATCTGCCTGATTGCATTGTGAGCTCTCTCAAGGAACACTGCCCATAGCCAGGAGTGAACAGCTCCTATTGTCCAGCATAAAGAAAACCACTCTGGGATACTTCCTTGAGACATTGTTTACCCATAAACAAATCTGGTGTTCTACAAAAACCCTTACCCAAGTTCAAACCCCTGTCTGATGCCTGGATCCAAATGCTGCATCAGATCCACTGGGACTTCCCCTTTTCCTGACTGAAAAGGAGGCTTTGCCTGTCTCAAGCGCTCCGGACCCTAAGCTGAACAGCCTGTCTCCTGGGAACCTCTCAGCTGCAGGGAGTGGAGAGACACTCCCCCTCTATCCCCCCAACACTCTCTCTCTCTTTCTCTTTCAGTCCAGGTAAAACTTTCTACTTTTATAATCAAACCTAGCTTTCTCCAATAACCCAACTGTAATTGTGTAGTATTGTAAACGTTTGATTGTTTTTCTCTCCTTGTATGGTATCACTATTAGTATCATAAGTTTTATGGCAATAAACTAACTGGCAATAAACTAACTGTTCTAATCAAGCTGGTTGCCAGACTCTCTCTCTCAAAACTTCATTTACTCATTTGTGTTCTAGGCTCCCCTATCTTGCTCGGTAGCAACGCTTCTTTTACCTAACCCAAAGATCCCTGGAGTGCCCAAAAATTCTATGGGGTTTGCTCATCAAGGGAGTTACTGCTAGAACAATTGTAATGTGAGGGGGGAAGCAGTCGAGAAGTGCTGCTCTGCCTAGCATGGAGTTCAGGGGCATGTAACGGTGGCAGCTGAAAGTGTTGTTTGACCCAGCCTGATTGAGTCCAGGGGCAAATAAGGGGGGCAGCTGAAAAGTGCTGTTTGGACCGAGACTGCTCAGAAGCGTGCTCTAGTCTGGTGCCATGCATAGGGGCATATAAGGGTGGCCGCTGAAAGTGCTGTGTCACCCAGCCTGCTGAGTTCAGGGTCACATAAGGGTCAGCTGAAAGTGCTGATAGCCTGGTCTGCTCAGAAGCACTTAGTTAATCTAGAACGTGTGTGTGTGTATCTGTGGAGGCCTTATTTGAATCTGGGGCTGAAAACCTTAGGTCCTGCAGGATAGCTCCATTGGGAGGTGACTTGTAGCCATATGAACACACAAGTAACACAAGCAGCACATTAATAAAATCACATACCCCCTTCCAGGAAAGTAACCCTAATAAATGAGCATACCCCAAGGATGACCAGGAAATCTGGTAACAGAACTCTCTATTTATAAGTCAAAGTTAAATTAAAATAGAACCTGACTTCTGCTGTACAAGCCCCTCCACCCAAATACAAATAGGTTTTTTTCTTCCGTGTTGGTTACTTTGCATGGTGGTATAGCCTTATTTCCCACCCCCTGCACCCAACATTGCCTTACCTGGAGGGAGAATACGTTTTAAAGGATTTTTCATGTACATAATTTATGCTAGTCAAAAAATAATGGGATGTGTAGAGGTTGTGAAATATGTGGAGGCACAGGGAAACTCAGGTCTACAGGTAGGACATGCCAGTGACACCAAACATCTGCAGGCTTCACAGTCTCTTCTTGTGCTTTCAAAATGGAGATCACAAATGTTTGTGGAAGAAAATATTACCGGAGTAACAGGGATTTTAACCATCCTTCAGATTGTAATTATACTTTTATTTACCAAAATAGGAAAAAAAACATATGTTTTGTTCTTAATTTAATTTTAAATAAATAAAAACCAATGGCTGTCCTAAGATGCTAGAAGTAGCACTTTCCTTCTGCCTGAGCTGAGATTTCTGCTGCTTCTGCGGCTCAGGCTGAAGTTTTACTGAAGGGAGGAAGTGACAGTTTTTAAAACTCCTAAAGCCTTACAACTCTTATTTTTTCTGTACTTTTTGGTAAGATGGATATCCCCCTCAGTACACCGCTCCAGTGAACCTCACAAGTCTAACAAAGTCTGACTTTGTGTATGCAGCCTCCTATCAGCATAGGTTATACTCAGTGATGATATCCAACCGGTTCGCACCGGTTCACGTGAACCGGTTCTTAAAATTAAAAAAATTTAGCGAACCGGTTGTTAGCGTCCACCCCTGTCGCGCTCTGCAGGGCGCTGGCGGGTTTCGCGCGAACTGGTTCTTAAAATAAAAAAAAGGCAGCGAACCGGTTGTTAGCGTCCTCCCGTTGCGCTCTGCGGGGCGCTGGAGGGGTTTCGAATTTGGCAGCGCAGAGCGAGTTTCACAGCGGAGATTCTCCTCTGCGATGCCAAGTCTCCCTCTCCGCCGCCGAAATTGACTTTGCCTTGTCAATTTCAGGGCGGAGAGTATGTCCCAGCTCCACCGCCGAAATTGACCAGGGAAGGTCAATTTCAGTGCGGGAGTCTCTCCTGATTCTCCCTGCCGCCGAAATTGACCAGGGAGGGTCAATTTCACGGCGGAGGGTGCCCTGAAGTTCTGGGTGCTGGATTGCAGAGTGTCGGGTGTTGCATGCATGATGTTTAAGAACCTATTCAGAATAGGTTCTTAAATATCACCTGCCTTTATAGAACTGGTTATTGGAAATTTGGGATATCATCACTGGTTATACTGTATGTTTTGTTAGCCAAGTGGATAAATAAATGCACTTAGCTGTACAAACTCAACAAGGCTGTGGTTGGTATGATCAGGAGGTATTATGGTAGCTAAAATCCCTGTTGGATTTAGATTGTTATTTTGTCCTACTGGGGAAGATGAATTCGGTTTTCACCAGTGCTGGGGTTTTAATTTCCAAGTCACAAACATTTGCTTTTAATGCCCTCAGGATGCTGCACTTGAGTTCAGGCTAATAGCCTGTTTAGCTCTCATGTCCCTCTCAAGCAGTCTTTTAACTTGGAGGCTATAAGATGATTAAATAAAAGGTTTAGTGTGTCCCTGAAAAATGTTTGTAGTCAAGGGATGTGAATTCCACACGAATTTCTGTTGTCTGAGTAAGCCAGGGTTTGGATTCTTCATGCAATTTAAAGAGACCCTGGGTATATCCACACTGCAAAAACATACCCACATCGGCAAGTCTCAGAGCTCGGGTTAACTGACTTGGGCTCATGGGGTTTGCACAATGGGATTAAAAACAGCAGTATAGACATTCCTACTTGGGCTGCACAGCCCAGGTTCTGAGACCCTCCACCATCACAGGTTTCAGAGCACAGGCTCCAGTCCAAGCAGCATCATCTAGACCAGAAGTGTGAGAGCCCTTTGAGCCCAAGTCAGTTGACCCAGGCTCTGAGACTCATTACTGCAGGTCTTTTTCCCCCCAAACACCAGACTTTGAGGGAGTGCAAAGTCCCGACTCAGCTCTGAATTCTGCAAATGGCTCCTATGTGGTGGCAGTGGGTCATCTGACTTGGGTTCTATTCCCCACTCTACCCTCACCTGCTGCATAACCTAGGAGAATAGGTCACTTTAAGAATGTTCTTAACTTAAACATTATTTAAATGTATACAGGTCTTTTACAACTGTTTACATCATGTGCAGCTGCCTACAATGTATGAATCCCATTACTTTTTCCTGCAGTAAATTCAATTAAAGAACAATTTAAATAGCAACTTTCCTGCATGTTTAGTTTTAATGTTCAAGCTGATTTAAAAAAAACTGGTTAAATTTTATTAAGTAGTTAAAGCATCTCAGGTCCATACAAATGACTAATAGTGCAATTTCACCACATGCGAACCACTGTCAACTCTCTCGATTATGCTGTAGAGTCAGGCTGTGTTTGAAATTTTATAAAATGCAGCCGTCTACCACACAAATGGGTGTGGGTGCTGTGGCTTACATTGCACGAGAGAGCCAGTGAAAAAGGACGGCAAAGAAAGAGCAATAGAACCATCCTACCTGAAAAACTATAGATAAAAGAAATCTATTATGACGAACACCCAGACTGCCAACCTTTAGAGATATCTGAAATAATCTCTCATCTTTGGCCACTGTATACCTTACTCATTCTCACATAGGATAGGGTGGGAGTTTCATGAGTTAGCAACATTTGCCTAACTGCTCCCACTGACGTCAATGGGAGCAGTTAAGCCAACGTTTGATGCTTTTAAACCCCACATCCTTAATGTATTAGACATCATCATCAGTGTGGTGCTTGTGTTTATGTGCTGACTTGTAGAACCATAATTATACTGGTATAGTTAAACCAATATAAATCCCCATGTGAACACTTTTATTCCTGAATAAGAGTGGCTATTTTCAGTTTAGTTTAAACCCTTTCCCCAAACTACATAAACTAAAATGAAAAAAGGCACTCATGTCCCGGAATAAGTACCCTCCTGGGAGTAATACAAATACAACTATAGCATTTCAAATTCATACCTTAACGTACACCAGTATAACTTTCCCATTTAGACAATCCCTAAGTCTCATATCTGTTGCATAGTCTACACTGACATGAGTTAAACTGTCGGAGAAAGTTGGACTATCGTATTGTATCAAAGTCTCCCATTTGATTTACTTTTCATTCTATATCTAACTCCTAGTACCTGCCTATTGTGCTTGATTATATGTTGTTTAAATGTATGTAAGAAAAAATAAACACAGTCTGCATCTTGTTTCTGCTCCAATCACTGGCCCATTCAATCTGAGCTTCTCTGCATTCTTCTTACCAACCCAGACCCTAATGAGGGAATTTTAAAAGGGCTATGTACAGTAATACAGTTCAACTGGCAGGGAAGCTAGTCAAGCAGCAGTTCACCACAGGTTGCAGAACTTCATTAACATTGTACTGTTTCTCTTCGGTGTTGGGAAAATGGGAGAAGAACTTCAAAATCTTTACAGTTCTTTAATTCGTTCCAATAGCCTGTGAAACCCACTGGTAAGATGTTTCCTTGAACTCTTACACTGAAAACTCCCTGTGAATGAAGCATCTAAAAGGTCTCCCAAAGAAAAGTAGAACATTGCTGTCCAGGACAGACTGACACACAGCAAAGAGATGGGAGGAGGAGAAAATAAAATGGCAAGTAACATTTTTAGACTTGAAGAAGCAACAGTATGTGAAAAACAAATGACAGCTTTCAGTCCTGCCTATCAAAATGCATTGTTTTCTTTTACAATTAGTGAAAACATTTACATAAAAAATTGATGAAGTATTGATAGAAAGGACATGACTGACCAAGACAATAAGATGAGTCACAATCTGTCAGACAGTCCAAGAAGCAGTAAGACTCATCTAGTATAGAATGTTAAGGCAGGAACCATTCCAAACAAATCCATGATGAATGTGAAGGTAAAAGCAGTATCTTTATGGACTGCCTGAAGTAAGATGGTGAACAACGTTGTTAAAAGGGATAATTTTTCCATGATTAAAAAAATAAACCTACATTTATTTTTTGAATTTCTTGTGAGTTTAAACACCTACATTTGGACCCAGGAAGAAATGGTTAAGCTTACACTGACCCACCATTAGATACCTCAACAAACTTCACAGGAAGCCAGTTCAACTCAAGTGGCTGAGAGCAAAATGTCATTAATATTCCAGCCCCAATGGGGTGGATCCCATAACCAGGTCATTTAAAATTAGACTAGTAAAGGAAGTCTGAAAAATGTCACCTGACTTGGTTGATGCTTCAAAGAGGGAGGGGGGACATATGGTGAGGTTTAGGGTTTAAATAGAGAAAGCCACATTTGTTTTCCTCTGCATGCAGATACACTGGCCTCGAGAGACACAGAGGTCTAGAAGAGATCACTGAGAGAAGAGGCTATAGATGTTATTCAATCTTTATTCTCTTATTTTTGTAACCACTTTCTGCTCATTACCTAAGTCTTTTTGTTAATTTCTATGAGTTTTCTATTTAATCCATAACATTTCTATTACTTTGCTTTGTAAAATAAGTACTATATTTCTATTGAATATGCCATTTCATGGAGTTTACTCATGGTCATCGTTAAGAGGCACTGCTTGTCCCATAACCTCAGTTGTGCAGAATGCAACGCCATCCCCAGCCTCAATAACAACTCTGACATTATAATCAAAGAGGCAAACAAAGAAGGTGCTGTAGTCATCATGAATAGGTCTGATTACGAACAGGCGGCTTCCAGACAACTCTCCAACACCACATTCTACAAGCCACTACCGTCCGATCCCACTGAGGAATGCCAAAAGAAACCACAACATCTACTTAAGAAACTCCCTAAAGAAAGACAGGAACAAATCTACACAGACACACCCCCCTGAGCCCCAACCAGGGTTATTCTATCTCCTACCCAAGATCCACAAACCCGGGAATCCTGGATGTCCCATCATCTCAGGCATTGGCACTCTCACAACAGGACTGTCAGACTATGCGGACTCTCTCCTCAGGCCCTATGCCACCAGCACGCCTAGCTATCTTCGTGATACCACTGACTTCCTGAGAAAACTACAATTCATCGGTGATCTCCCAGAAAACACCATTCTAGCCACTGTGGATCTGGAAGCTCTCTACACCAACATTCCACACAAAGATGGCCTACAAGCCATCAGGAACATTTTCCCTGAGAATGATATGGCACAACTGGTAGCTGAACTTTGTGACTTGACTTGACCCACAACTACTTCAGATTTGGAGGCAATCTATACCTTCAAATCAGTGGCACAGCTATGGGCACCCGCATGGCCCCACAGTATGCCAACATTTTTGTGGCTGACCTAGAACACCACTTCCTCAAACCTCGTCCCCAAGCACCTCTCCTTTACCTACGCTATAGTGATGACATTATCATCATCTGGACCCACATGAAAGAATCCCTCGAAGAATTCCACCAGGATTTCAATAAATTTCCACTCCACCATCAACCTCAGCCTGGAACAATCCACACAAGAAATCCACTTCCTGGACACTACAATACAAATAAAGGATGGTCACATTAATACCACCCTATACTGAAAACCAACTGACCACAATACATACCTTCATGCCTCCAGCTTCCAACCTGGACACATTACACGATCCACTGTCTACAGCCAAGCCCTAAGATACAACCAGATTTGCTCCAATCCCTCAGACAGAGACAAACACCTACAGGATCTCCATAAAACATTCTTAAAACTACAGTACCTACCTGGGGAGGTGAAGAAACAAATTGGGTACCCAGAAGTCACCTACTACAGGACAGACCCAACAAAGGAAACAACAGAACACCACTGGCCATCACCTACAGTCCCCAGCTAAAATCTCTCCAACACATCATTAAGGATCTACAACCTATCCTAGCAGATGATCCCTCACTCACTCAAGCCATGGGAGGCAGACATATCCTTGCTTACAGACAGCACCCCAACCTGAAGCAAATACTCACCAGCAACCGTACACCATACAACAAGAACACTAACCCAGGAACCTATCCCTGCAACAAACCCCATTGCCAGGTCTGCCTGCACATCGACTCTAGTGACACCGACACAGGTCCTAACCACATCAGCCTCACCATCAGGAGCTCATTTACCTGCACATCTACTAATAATATATGCCATCATGTGCCAGCAATTCCCCTCTGCCATGTACACTGGCCAAACCGGACTGTAACAATGCAAAAGACTAAATGGACACAAATCAGACATAAAAAACGGTAACATCCATAAACCAGTTGGAGAGCACTTCAATCTTCCAGTACACTCTGTAGCTGACTTGGAAGTTGCCATACTTCTACAAAAAAACTTCAAATACAGACTTCAGCGAGAAACTGCAGAGCTGGATCTCATCTGCAAACTTGACACAATCAAACTGGGTCTGAATAGGGACTTGGAATGGTTACCTCATTACAAGAAGTAATTGTCACTGTTCACACATTCTCACGTTCTAATCAATGGTTGTGAACAGACCTCATCTACTCTAACTGAATGGACTTTGCTAACACTTCCCCTCCCCATTGTTGTTTCTTACCCTTGGATGTATTGATATACCTCCTATCTGTGATTACCATTTCATGCATCTGATAAAGTGGGTTGCAGCCTATGAAAGCTTATGACTGCAGTAATTTGTTAGTCTTCAAAGTGCTACAGGACTTTCATTGTTTTTGCTGTATACAGACTAACAAGGCTATCCTTCTGGAACCTTTTACTAAAGTATATCTATTATAGTCAGACCTGTTTGCTTTTCATTAGCAGAAGGCCATTAGCAGGTAATCAAGAGAGTGTTTGAATCCAAGTGCCAGCATGGCCCGCTCCCTTTGTTGTATATTTATAACAAGCCGTATGCACCGCTCTGAACTGAAATGCTGGATGTGCCTTGCTCCTCTGCCTGTGCCATCAGGTGAGCATGGAATGGCTGTGGGGTGGCAGTGATTTGGTGCATAATCTGGACAGACCTGGCTGTCTGAGCTAGATGAGTTTGAAGGTGAATTTCTTTTCTGCCATTTCTTGGGATTTTTACTTTGAATGATTAAAGCCATTTTAAATTATTAGATGTTAAGGATTAGTTTGAGAGACTTTTTCTGTCCAGAACTAAACATATCAAGACAGGGGCATTTAAAACAATAAATGTGTTACTTAGATGGTTTATTTTTCTGTGTCTGCATGTACCACATGGGTTTTGAATGGGTTTCTAAGTATCTGTGTGGTGGTAGATTTTGGGAATAATTATACAGACTTTGTTCTGTAACCAGCTGTCTTCTCAAATATAATAAAGCTACTGTATTCTCAGACCCTCCCCAGGGAGAGCACACTTAGTTTATATTTGAACTTTTTCAGTGTCTGAGAACATGTTTGCCGCCTCCATGAAGCATATTGGACTTAATATACTTGGACTTCCTCTGTTCTGTTCTTGCTGTGAAGAAAAGCCCTTTATGATGATGTGATATCATAAAAATCCATAATCATAAAGTTAAAAATAAAATCCTTATTAGAGTGAGATCTGAGCTGAATATGCTAGATTTCTCCCGCTTTAGAATCATATCCTGTTCCTAAACTAGTATTTAGATCTACTATACATTTTCACATTTAATTTCAACATGTGAACTTTCTTTAGTGGTTCAGAGGCCTTTAAGTAACCACCTGTTATTGCAAACACCATCATCCTGTATTTATTTTGCCAGTAAGAAGACTGCACAAGCCAACAGGTTGAATTTGCTGTTTATGATTCAGAAATTGCCACCCTTGAACCATGAAACCCTACAGTCTGCTACCATTGTCCTTCTATAGACAGGAGGCTGGGAAAAGTGGAACACGCTCTTTGATTTGTCACAATTGTTATTATTTGTGCTGTGTAGCAACCAAAGGCTCCAATCAGAATAAGTGCCAGGTGCCAGGTGAAGCTGCAGGCCTTGCCCCACAAACTATACAATGCACTAACCACAAGGGATAAAATACCATGATAAAATCTTCTCATGCAACCATAGCCAGAATGATAGATCACAACCAGCTGCAACTCACTCCTTCCAATCAGCCACATAGATTGATAAATTGCCTAGAGGGTCTATGGGAACGAAGAACATGTATTAGAACTCTGGAGTCAGAGTGCTTAAGGAAATCGCAGGTCCCATTCTTCCTAGAGGATTTAATATTTGATCATCCAATAATTTCCCACTATGTAAAAGATCAATCATCCATAACGTAGGGGCAACAACAATGATGGAGATTTGTTCTATAAACAAAGCGAGACATTAATTACTCAATGTAAAAATATGTTTTAGGGTTTCATCATGGGGCTGTCCCACTGAAAGCAGAAGCAATTCTGAAAGGGTTGTTTCAACAAGCTGGAAATGGCGTAAGTATCAGGAAAATTGGACAGAGCTAGATTTCTGAGCAGAAAAGTGAGTAAAATAATTCCATAGGTAGGGTTGCCACCATCCGGTTTCACTTGGGCAGTCCATGTTTCGGCTTGTGTGTCTGGGCCAGACACCGGGCCGGATTAACTCTCCTGTAGGCCCAGGGCTATTAGATTTTGTGGGGCCCCTTTATACAAGTCTTCCTAATTTAAAACAAAATTATCACATTTATGGCATCAAGGTTATTAATGCTATGCTAAACTTGCCTTTTAAGTAACATAAAGCCATTTTGTGGTTACATTTCAGTCCTAAAGCACATAGGACAGGGCACATGAGATGGTTTTGAGCGGCACTCACACTGGGGCCACGTCACGTGGGAGAGGGGCAGAGAGAAGGGGCAGGGTGGGGACGGGGAGCGGCCTCTGCGCAGCACTGGTTGGGGCTGGGAGCGGCTCCTGGCCAGGATGCTGGGCCCATGTCACGGGGGAGAGGGGCGGGGATTTATTTTTGCAGGGCCCCCCTTATCCTGAGTTCCTGGGCTGCAGCCCCTAAAGCCTCTGCATTCATCCACCCCGTCGGATGCCATTTCACAAGACCCGGTGACTGAGGTCTGCTTTTTTCTGAAGGAAGGAAGCAATGCAACAGCTGCCGTTGTCTCTGGGGCCAGGCAGGCTGCTTGTGAGGCTCACAGAGGTGTGTGGCGCTCACAGCCAGCAAGTGGTGGGCAAGGCAGCCTCCACTGTGCTGGTGAAGACCCTGTACCTCATCAGGAGCGTGTGTGCCCTGCTTCCAGGGGCTGCTGCTGGATAAGCCATTCTGGTAGCGAGGGATCATGAGAGAGCAGGAGTGCCCTGATATGCCCCCTCTGCTGCACTAGTCCTACACCACCCAGGGAGCTTATGCCAAGAGAATCCCTTGGTAACTGGTTAACCTGCTTCCTAGCTGCTCTGCACTGTTGGAGTATACAAGAAGCTGACATGAGGGCCAGAATTTGGCTTCATGTCCTCTCCTGCCGCTTTCTGCCTCTGTGCCCAGGATCAGATACCTGCACAGCCAGGGTTAATAAATCACACAAAAGCTGAAAATGGTCCAAACCATTCAGGGAATAGGAATGGACAGAGAATTCATTTGTAGAAACTGATCAGTTTGGGAATGATTTGCCAACAGAAAAAAAAAAAAAGGTTACATTCACAACCAATAATTTAAACAGCTCAGTGCCTAATATCTCTTGTTTCATATCAGGTCAAAATAGGGTACACTGACCTACATTTCAGCAATAATCATGCAAAAGACCACACACTCCAATACAACAATGTACAGTTTTATCCTGGGATGCTAGCCCTACAAATATACTGTTATGTATTTTTTCACACAGCTGTCCTTTTATTTTCTTGAAACATGGATTATCTTGACTAGGTTTACACAATCAGTCTACATATGTGTGCATGTGTTTCAAGGGTACATTGCAGGGAGGGAGCAAACAGAAGGGAGAGCAAAAGGCTGGAAAAGACAGATCTAACTGCTTTTCAACATACACTTCCATAAACCTCATTCCTACGACTGGAAGATTAAAGAAACTACAGTAGTACAGGCCAGTAGAATGAATGCTTGACTAGGAGACAGGTGAGCTGGTTTCAATGCCTGGTTCTATCAAACCTCTTGGACCTTTATCAAGTCACTAAAACTTTCTGTGCCTCAATTTCCTCATTTGTCAAATAAAGGTGATGATACTTTTTAAAGTGCTTACAGACGTATTGAGGAAATGTTCTATACCAATGCAAAGGATCCTTTTTGTAAGGGGTTAAGATTACGTTTACTTACAGATATTTACGTGACTATCTATCATTGTTGTGGGGTGAAAAAGGCGGGTTAATTAGGAAATTATTTTTTGTTTGTTGCAGAAAACTGTTTCAAAGCAGCTGAAGAGTGAGCTGTGTTGTTTCAGGTATTTATTTCTTCCCCCCATTTTGCTTTGTTTCTTCTCTTTGTTTTTCTTCCTCCAGCCCCAATAACAGTTATTAGAGGCCCTTTTACCTCAGGCCAGAAGGCCTGCTTCCCAAGGTGACACCACAACTGCCTTGGCACAGTGGGCGCTAAGAGCCCATGATGGTGGAGACCCAGTGGCTCCCGTGTGTCCCTGCCCCGCATCGCTCTCAAGCCCCCCAATGCTATATACAGTATAATGATATTACAGATTTGTACCAAGATCTGGTAGTATGGCTGTCTGACCAAGGCTAATTGAGAAATACGTCCGGTTTTGGTCTGTGGAAAAGGTGGCAACCCTAAGGTCCCAGGTATATTGGCTTCTTCATTTTAGTCCAATCCACCTTTACAGTTTCCATTGTCTTTTAATATGAAACAGACTGTTCTATCAAAGCACTCCAATATTGAATTATCTGATGACTTCATCATGCTTTTTTATTTATAGCTAGAAAGCTACTGATGTAAAAACAAACAAAACTCCATCCTGTGAAGTAAGCATTTGTGTTTTTATGCGGTTTTTCTTTTGCTAAGTTATTAGCCCCTAGAAATCAACAGCAGGCTAGTAAAGAAGCACAACTGAAGTGCTAAATCCTGCAGTACTCACACTGGCATCTCAAGGACTACAGCGGTTTCACTTAATGTCATTCAGTTTTTAGAATACTGGCTTCAGCAGTATTCATCCATTTTAGGCACGGGGAATATCACTCAAGGTATTTGAATCTTTCAAGATGGAATGAACTTTTAAAATGCAGCCCCTTGCAATCACTATATATTTCTTTCTACAGAGAAAAACAGGATGGGGAGGAACGCTGTTTGAACCGCCAGATTCTTCCATGTGGGATTTATGGCCTCAACCATGCTTCTAAACTGTATGGCCCCACACTCCACCTCTTAGGAGGCACAACAAGCAGACAGAACTCAGGAAGAAGGGGTTCCAGTGTTGCTTTATGCCTCCTTCACGCCTTCCTCATCGCAGATGGCTCAAGAGACCAGCACAGTTCCCTTTAGCTTACAGCCAGCACGGATAAAAATGATTTCACATCAATAAATACACTGATTTTTAAAAATTAAATCAGAAAATTTGCTGGTTCTTTACTTCCCATTTTATAGTCTTAAATTGCTAGAGTTGATGTTCTGTATTTGTTTATCTAATTAATTTCCTAATTGTTAGTTGAATTTTATATTTGACATACCATTTTTCCTACTATGAAGTTTCACACTTAAAATGTTCTTTTATGCTGACACGGACTAGTCCAGGGCCTTACTGTGAGAATAATGTAAACTAAAGCACAAAACTGATATTCAAATAACTGGAGCTGTATTTGCAAACACCACCACTTTCTGGTCTACTGAACTTCCACAAATCATGTAACTGGAAAGCTCCAACCGAGCTATACTCCTCAATTAGTGGTTACTGTCTGAAGTCAAGGGGACTTGTGTACTTATGTCATTTATGGGTTTTTGAAATTCCCACTTGTAAGCATGTAGCTATGGTTACAGGCATCTAACTTTAGGTCTGAGTGTATTAAGAAAATGTACAATAACTTGTCTAATGTATTGATGTACATGTATTAATGTAAAGTCTAAACTTTTTATTGTCAACACACAAGCAATTTTGCTTTAAAGTGACATTTAAAGCCATGAACACAAAAGTTCTTAGTAAAAATACAATTTTAGCTGCAAACAATTATGCAGATGCTGAACTTTAAGCACAGTGGTGATGCCAATGAAATCTCTGGGACTATTCATGGGAGTAAAATTAGGCATCTGCAGGTTATAGTGAACAAGAAGATGGATATGAGTCAACAGTGTGCCCTTATTGCCAAGAAGGCTAACAGCATGTTGGGCTGCATTAGTAGGAGCACTGCCCTAGCAGATCGAGGGAAGTGATTATTCCCCTCTATTTGGCACTGGTGAGGCCACATTTGGAGAACTGTGTCCAGTTTTGGGCCCCCCACTACAGGAAAGATGTGCACAAATGGGAAAGAGTCCAGCAGAGGGCAACAAAAATGATTAAGGGGCTGGAGCATATGACTTATGAGGAGAGGCTGAGGGAACTGGGCTTGTTTAGTCTGCAGAAGAGAAGAATGAGGGATTTGATAGCAGCCTTTAGCTACCTGAAAGGGGGTTCCAGGGAGGATGGAGCTAGGCTGTTCTCAATGGTGGTAGATAACAGAACAAGGAGCAACGGTCTCAAGTTGCTGTGGGGAAGGTCTAGGTTGGATATTAGGAAAAAGTTTTTCACTAGGCGGGTGGTGAAGTACTGGAATGGGTTACCTAGGGAGGTGGTGGAATCTCCATCCTTAGAGGTTTTTAAGGCATGGCTTCTTAAAGCCCTGGCTGTGATCATGGTTTAGTTGGGGTTGGCCCTGCTTTGAGCAGGGGGTTGGTTTAGATGACCTCATGAGGTCTCTTCCAACCCTAATCTTCTATCATTCTCACTCAAGCTGTGGGAGGCAGACCTATCTTTGCTTACAGACAGCCCCCCAACATGAAGCAAATACTCAGCAGCAACCGCACACCATACTACAAGAACACTAACCCAGGAACCTATCCCTGCAACAAACCTCGTTGCCAGGTCTGCCCGCACATCGACTCTAGTGACACCATCACAGGTCCTAACCACATCAGCCACACCATAAGAAGCTCATTCACCTGCACATCTACTAATGTAATATATGCCATCATGTGCCAGCAATGCCCTTCTGCCATGTACATTGGCCAAACCGGATATAAAATCAGATATAAAAAATGGTAACATCCATAGACCAGTTGGAGAGCACTTCAATCTCCCAGGACACTCTGTAGCTGACTTGGAAGTTGCCATATTTCTACAAAAAAACTTCAAATACAGACTTCAGCGAGAAACTGCAGAGCTGGAACTCATCTGCAAACTTGACACAATCAAACTGGGTCTGAATAGGGACTTGGAATGGTTACCTCATTACAAGAAGTAATTGTCACTGTTCACACAGTCTCACGTTCTAATCAATGGTTGTGAATAGACCTCAGCTACTCTAACTGAATGGACTTTACTAACACTTCCCCTCCCCATTGTTATTCCTTATCCTTGGATGTATGTATATACCCCCTCTCTGATTTCTATTTCATGCATCTAATGAAGTGGGTTGCAGCCCACAAAAGTTATGCCTGCAGAAATTTGTTAGTCTTTAAAGTGCTACAGGACTCTTTTTTTTTTTTTAAATCATTCTATGATCTGTTTAAAGTTTTACAGACCAGGGGATTCATTTGCAATATTTTTCTGTTTCTAGTAGTTTTGAAAAATTCAAATAAATGATCCTACCTGTAGTGGCATCAAAAAAAAAGAACATAAAACAGTATTTATAATTTAATTAAAATTTTGAATGTAAATTTGCAACACCACTGTTTTTCAGTTTTGCAAAGTCTCAAAGATTTAAGTCAATGATTTTCAAATGATAGCAAGTGGTTTAAATTGCTCTGCCCTGCTGACAGCATCCTTGCATGGCTGCCTAGGGGCAGCACAGCCAAGAAAAGCCAGAAACAGAACACTCAGGTCACTCCCCTTCCTGTTTCCTATCTGCTCCAGCCACAACCCAACACGGGCTGTGTAGGAGGGCAGCACAAGGCTCCCTACTTCAGTCTGTCCCTGCGAGGTGGTAATGTTTTCCTCTTTTGGTCCACATGGGTTAAAAATACAACCAGCAGCTACTACTGCGCAAGAAAGCAGTGAGGTATAAAATGATCACACCACAAGGTGTCTAGTTTGAGCTAGCAAGCACCATTTCAAAGAAGCTGATTATGGACTGGCTGAACACTATATCAGGTACATACGGTAACTAGGAACGTCACAGGGACTGGGGCGGAGTTCTCCCTTCGGGAAGATGCTGCCACCAAAGATCTTGTAGCTTCTGCTGTTCGGGGGGCAAGATTATAAATCAAACACATATCTTTGCAGGGCAACAAGATGCTAATCACAGAGCCATGGATTGGGGGGACTGTAACTCAGGACCAAGACCAGGGCTCTATTCTTGGCAAGTCACTTCCCTGATCTCTGCCTCAGTTTCCCTATCTGAAAAATTGGGATAGCGATACTGCCCTCCTTTGTAAAGCCTTGAGATTTACTGATGGAAAGTGCTGTATAAAGAGCTAGGTATTAATTATTACTCCTTCCCCTCCTCTAAACTCCACTTTGTACTTTGCTAACACAAAATTGAACGGATTTGTTCCTTTTTCTAGGCAGGGTAACATTATGAGGGGAATAAAAGCATAGGAGCTGCCACTCCAATGGTGTGATCACACCCAAAACAGCAGTTGTGTGCTTCTTGCCTCCTTCTTCTGGCTGCCCTGGGTAGCAGGGCAGTTTGCGCGCACAGAAGCCCTCTGACTGACTGGCTGTGCTCTGCACGTACCATGTCCAAAAGGAAGTCCTGATAAAAGTGCTATTTTAAAGTGACCCTTTGTTTTGTCAAATATAGCCCACATGGGAGAAGGCTTTTCAGAAGCAAAGCAAGAAAGAGAAGAACTCCCTCCATAGTGACTCCAAGGTATTTGCGACTTTGGCAAAGGAAAATAAAATCTACCAGAGTACCCTTGTGGAAGCTTATCTTACAAATGTAGGATCAGCAGAGTTTAAAATAGTTTCTTCCAACTTTTTTTCAATTCCCCCCTGCTTAATGTATAATTTTATGTCTAATATGTATCTGATGTATTGCAGCAATGTTCATATACTATAATAATTAATAGTCATAATTATTTTTTATACTATGGAAAGGCAGACCGAAAGCCATGTCCGTCTAATTGGAGTAACTTACTTGCTGTCTACACATATTGCCTCTGCAATTTTCAGCTGATTATGATATTTTTCCTTTATTCCCTAGAACAAACTTAGTGATGGGTGCAGTCAAACAGCTGCTGTACTCTACCCCAGAGGTGGCTGCCCTTCAGTGCTGAGTAAAATGAATCCTTGCATAGAGACTGTAACACGCTTAGCTGTATAAATGAATATTAGTGTGAATATTATATCTATTTGGTATTTTCAACCTTGCTTTATTTATCATTCTCAAGGTAAGGAAAACTGAACATTGAAGGGGCTGATGATGTGTCTGTGCATAGATGTTTTCATTATTCTCTAGCTTTTGAACCCCAAATGGTTTACATTTCATCATAACTGGATTATTTAGATAATCAGCCATTTGTAGCTCCTTAGATACAGAGTTCATCTGCTTGACATGTAGCTACAGGCTAGTGGAATTTCAGAGCTGATCATCCATTAAGGTTAATTATTTGTTCATTATATGATGAAATTCTTTCAACACATTCTTTCAATGTGATCTATTGTTTTGCAAAATTGTGTCTCCTGGACAGTGTTTCCAAAATTCCATGGGACTGTTATTTTTGTGTGTGTTTGTGGATGGGCAAGCCATCAGATTCTAAGGGTCTGTGAACTAATTTTAAAATGTACAACCCCTGCCGCTACCACTGGCAACTTGATCAAATACAAGAACTCCTTCTGTCATGCTACTGATATTTATCCTGTAGCAGAATGGGTGACTAATGGTGATATTAAAGAGGGTTCCACTGAGAACAGGGAAGCTTTCCTAAATTGGGCCAGGGAGAAGAAAAGGGGGGCTCACTTGTTAAGTGATCGTTCTTCCACAAAGGAGAAAGTAAACTAATTTCTCTGTATGAAATACACCTTGTGCAATTCTGCCCTCTTTTAACCAGAAGTTTTTGGGGGAAAGGAACAAAAGACACAACTAGAGCTAAATGCCACTGATTCTTATAATTTTGCAGGGGCTTGTTATCTTCTTGAAATACATGTATGCATGACCCGTTATTGGGGACAGGGCCAATGTGTAGGTTGGAAGCGAAGTCCCCTTTTTGAAACATCATCGCACAAAAGAGTCTCAGACTCCTTTTTTCATTTTCTTGTAACACAACCTTGGAGGCAAAAGTTCCCAACTTTATCTCCTCCTCCAAAACAGTCAATGTGATAAGGACCGTGCCTCAGCATCAAAAAAGTTCCAATGAGACAACTGAAATGTCAAGTCATTATCACATTTCCTTGGTATTAAAATAACAAAGTGTCTACTCTGAAGATCATTCAGGGCTGGAGCGTCTTATATGTTGCAAGGTTTCGGAAAGGCCTGACTGGATTATGAGAAACAGAAGGGGGCGGGGGACCAAATCACCATTGAAATAAGTGTACCTCCTCCCCCTATTCTCTTTGGGGCCAAGGCACAGTAAGGAACGTTCACCAGAGGCAGGGAAAGTATTTCAATAACAGCTCTCCATCTAATGGACAGAGATCACACCAACAGTGGGAGATGTGTAATCTCATTGTTTCTTCCAGGCTGCCTGCCCCAAGGTTTGAAATTCTTCCAAGCCTCCCTCCCAGAAGAATGAGACAAAATTTTCCCCATAGGGGCCTTTTCTCCTGGTCTCAAATATGTTTTTATTGCTGGAGGGAAAAAATGTACCAAGTTTGATGTTGACTTCTGGTGGAGCTCAATTGTCTCTCTTGGCTCAGAAATATGCAAGATTAATTTGGGTCAAGCAAATATAGAACATACACTGAAAGATTCAGAACTTGAGGGGGCTAAATTTATATTATTTCATCTACATGAAAAGGAAACACACTGCCACTTAAAAACAAAACCCCACAACAGAGAGCTTTCAAATAACCCCTAGTAAGAGCAATACCCAGGTCAAATACCAGTTCAACTATTCCCCTCCCCTTTACAGAATCCATGTATAGGGATTTCTGGGAGGGGGTGGTGGTGAAATGCATTTGCCACTACTCAAGTGGCTGGTCAGATTACCTTTTTCCCAATGGATTTTGACCATGCTTTCCTCCACAGTACATCTGGTCTTCATGTGCTCAGTAACCAGGACTCCAAAGGTGTGTCCAATTCTTACTGTACTGGAGAATTGTTGCCATACTCAATTGGAATTACCACTCCGTCATCCATGTTGTTTAATAGATCAAGGATTCTCAAACCTTTTC
Organism: Mesoclemmys tuberculata; assembly: GCA_007922155.1. Lineage (NCBI taxonomy): Eukaryota > Metazoa > Chordata > Testudines > Chelidae > Mesoclemmys > Mesoclemmys tuberculata. The sequence goes on along the minus strand of ML675649.1, from coordinate 38,544,023 downwards.
CACAGATTGGGCCATACCATAACAGAGATGGTCATACACACTCCAAACCCCACAAAATTTTTATTATTTTTGTTACAGCAGCACCAGCAGGCCTCAACAGAGATTGCAACCCCATTGCGCTAGGCTTTGTACACACTCAGTGTAAGAGACTGACATTGCCATGAGCAGTGTACAATCTAAGCATGTAAGACAGCCAAAGGATATGGTGGGAGGGATAGAAAGCACACGCAGAGGGAACAGAGTGATGGTTTCCAAGCGTTATGTTAGTTCCATGATTTATTTTTTATTTGATTTTGTTTGTTTTTTTTTGAAGAGCAGGTTAGAAGAACAGACAGAGGAAGAGAGATGGGGCCCTAGAAAGATAGGAAGTAAGTGGAATGGAAGAAGAGGGAGAGAAAGGAGGAAAGAGATCTATCTCAGAAGGAGCTAAGCTAAAGTGGCAAGAGTGAGGAAGAGCAGTGGGGGTAACAAGGAACAGATCCAACTTTCCTCCATTTCTTATAGTGTGAAAAAAATTACCGTAAGTATGGCATGTTTTCCATGCAGCTGTGTATTTTAACACCTTATCTCATCCACTGCAAACAGACAAAGACCTGATCCAAATCTCTCTGAAATCAATCGATCAAGTCTTTCCATTGATTCATCAGGGCCTTAGAACTCAACCATGAGACTTCCTGCACATGCGGGCAGGGGAGTACAAAGGTTTGCACCCCTTCGTGGGCTACCTGTATCAATGGAGTCTGCACAGGAAAAGAGCAGTCGCCAGTGGGCTGCTATTGGCCAATGTGTGCAGGTGGCTCTCTCACTGTGTGCGCACCAGGCCTGGTACACAGGGGGAATTAATTTGCTTCAGAAAAAAGGGCTGGTGCATCTTACCTTTCCCCTGGAGCAAGGAGGAAGCTGGAACGAGTGCATGACTCTCAGAATCAATTTGATTCCTTCTCCTGCGGTGGCACTGCCTATTTACACTAGACTGAATGTGGTGTTACAATCCTGCCCTGAAACTTTTACTAAAATGGGAAAGGAAATATAACCAAAACAGGAAACTAGGCAGCCAAAATGCTTGGTTGAGATGGATAACTGATTTTATTTTATCCACTTATTTTATAGATCTATATATCAGAAACAATTCAGAACCATCTCACACTGCATTTAGCTAGCCTATTGTAAAAAGGAAATACATTCTAATTTAAAGTATGTGGAGTTTCACAGGTACCTTACTTTCTCATGTAGGCCCAAGTGGCTACTCTTACACATCTCAAACAGAACTTTACTCAATGAGAAGTCTCTGATTTCAAAAAGGTTTAAAGAGGAAACAAGCATAGCAGCATCTGGCCCTTAATTTGCAGCAACGAGCCAATCTTTTTAGAAATGGGTAATTTGGTAGATTAAATTATCAGAGTTTAATCTGATGCAGTTTTGATCTTGGTCAAATTTAGTCAATTACCTTTAAATTGTTGACAGGTTTTATTATATCACCACCCCTGTGATTTCCAAATGAAAGTCTGTTCTTTAAAGTGCAAATTACTAATTGGAGAAGAGACTAAAAGACAGAGTCATCTGAAGGAAGTTCTGTGTCTCAACAGAGATCAGTGCTTGTACTTTTTTATTTCTAAACTACATATGTGCAAGTGACCTAATGCAGCAGGAAATTCAAAGATGTGACCATGGCAAGATTTACAGACATTTATAATAGTTTGGCATCCTAAGCAACTGGGAGTGATGCATGACAAATCTGACCACATTTAAAACAGCTGCTGGGACTAGTCTTGTGGGGAAGAAAACAGGCTGAAGCAAATTGCTTATTGCAAAGCAGATGTCAATGGGAAATAAAATAATAGAGAGGGTGAGGTTACTTCCATATTCTACTGAAATGTGTAACACTTTGTGCAGTTGTGCAAATACAAAGAAGAACAGACTTTAAAAATGGTAGCTATGTATTGCATTACAGGGTAGAACATCAAACAGCTTGGCCATTGGCCATAATCCAGAGAACGTAGAGAAATGCAATCTATGCTGTTCTTTGGAGAGTAGGAGAGGCTATGACAGACAGCAATCGCTGCAGCTGGCCCTATTTCCTTGCTAACTGTCCTCCTACAAACTACTGTATCAGTTGTGCAAGAAAGATACTAAACCAGAGCTCTTCAAGACTCTTTCCATCTGTTGGTATCACAGCTCTCAGTGCTTGCATACCAGCCACAGCTGCCCAATACAGCTGGTCCCTCCTGGTGCTCATTGTCTGCAACTGTCAAGGCTGCTCTCAGCTGTAGCAGGCTATCATTCCCCAGCAGAATGTCTACAAGGCACTGGCACTGGCCCACTCACAATAAAGTAAGCATTTCAGAATTAATGTTTTCCAACTGTGACAACCAGTGAATATGAGTCTGGCTTTTTGAACTAGCCCCAACACTGCAGAGAGATTAAATCTTTATTTTAATAAGATTATTATGGTTTCCTAGGCAAGCCAATGCATACAAACAATGGAACTAGCTAAACACCATATAAAGACAGATCACATTAATTCCCACATACTGTGAAGTATCACTTGCCCTAGGGGAACTCTGTAGGCAAGATGAGAACATTTCAAGTAACTTAACCCTGATGAAACAAACTGGAGACTTGAAGTCTGAACAGTGTGAACAAGTTAGAGATTGCACATACCATCTCCATCCTTATCAAGCAATCTACTCTGCCTCTGAGCAAAAAGCTTTGTCTGAACAGTTTGTGGTCTTGCTAAAAATGCTAAAAACAGCGCACGCACGCGCGCACGCACCCCCCATAGATACATAATTCTGCACCTGAGGGCCTACTTTTAAATGGGCATGGGAAATCCCCATGAAATGAAATCTGCACCTGAGCACCTACTTTTAAATGGGTAAATTTAAATAACTTCTAAATGGGCATGGGATATCATGGTGCTAGTTTTACTGCCACCTCACAGCTTTCATCATTAATAGCTAGAGACAATTTCTAATTAATAAATGCAAATAAATACAAAGGTTCATGGTACATGATGCCAGAAACCAGCAAGTATCATCTGTCCAGTTAGTAGCCTGAAAATGGCATGAGTGGCAATGATGTGAAATTGAGCCAGTATAGTTTAGTTTGCTTCCAGGAAAACAGAAAAGTTACTATTTTCTGAATCTTCAAGGCCCTGACTGGATGAGTTAACACGATGCTTTGCACCAAAGTAAACCAACCCTAAGGATGTTCCTTTCCTCTGTACTTTATATGCCACCATCTTCAAAGACTCACATGGCAACCACCATTCCAGGAAGAGAGAATAAAAGGGATTGCTTTGCAAGTCTAGTAATCCACACCTGGGCAGGTTTTCCATTCTGCAGATCATCCTAGTAACCCTTCTCTGCACCAGTTCGAGTTTGAATTCACCTTTCTTAAATATGGGGGACCAGAACTGCACAGAGTTTTCCAGATGAGGTCTCAGCAGCGCCTTGTATAATGGTACTAACACTTCCCTATCTCTACTGGAAATACCTCGTCTGATGCATCAAAGGACCACATTATCTTTTTTCATGGCCACATCACATTGGTGGCTTATAGTTATCCTGTGATCAACCAGTATGCCCAGGTTCTTCTCTTCCTCTGTCACTTCCAACTGATGCGTTCTCAGCTTATAGCAAAACGTCTTGTAATTAGTCCCTAAATGCACGACCTTGCCCTTTCCACTATTAAATTTCACCCTACTTCTATTACTCCAGTTTACAAGGTCATCCAGATCTTCCTGTATGATATCCCGATCCTTCTCTGTATTAACAATACCTCCCAACTTTGTGTTATCTGCGAACTTTATTAGCACATTCCCACTTTTTGTGCCAAGGTCAGTAATAAAAAGGTTAAGTAAGACTGGTCCCAAGACTGATCCCTGAGGAACTCCACTAGCAACCTCCTTCCAGCCTGACAGTTCACCTTTCTGTATGATCCATTGTAGTCTCCCCTTTAACCAGTTCCTTATTCACCTTCTAATTTTCATATTAATCCACATCTTTTCAAATTTAACTAATAATTCACCATGTGGAACCATATCAAATGCCTTACTGAAATCTAGGTAAATTAGATCCACTGCATTCCCTTTGTCTAAAAAAAAAAAAATCTATCTTCTCCTCAAAAAAAGAGACCAGGTTGGTCTGGCACGATTATCTTTTATAAAGCCATGTTGTATTTTATCCCAATTATTATTAACCTCAGTGTTCTTAACTTTCTCTTTCAAATTTTTTTTAAGACCTTGCATACTACTGAGGTCAAACTAACAGGCCTGTAGTTGCCGGGATCACTTAGTTCCTACTTTTAAGAAACAGAAAAAATATTAGCAGTTCTCAAGACATATAGTACAGTCCCTGAGTTTACAGATTCATTAAAAATCCTTGATAATGGGCTAGCAATTTCATGTGCTAGTTCCTTTAATATTCTTGGATGGAGATTATCTGCCCCCCCGCCTCCTTCTGAATTAGTTTCATTAAGATGTTCGAGTTTGTCTTCTACCTCGGAAGTGGTAATTTCTACCTCCATATCCTCATTCCCATTAGCCATCCTACCACTATCCCTAAATTTATCATTAGCTTCATTAAAAACAGAGGCAGAATATTTGTTTAGATATTCAGTCATGCCTGGATTATCCTTAACCTCCATCCCATCCTCAGTGCTTAGTGGTCCCACTTCTTTCTTTGTTTTCTTCCTATTTATATGGCTATGGAACATTTTAGTAGATTCTACAACTTTGACTTGAAGTAATTCCAAGCCTCCTCCACCTTTAAATCCATGAGTTCTTCAGTCCAGTTTATTTCCCCAACTAATTCGTGTAAACATCCCCTGCTGTGGGGATTGGTGGCTCTCCCTCATTATCAATCTCTGAGGGAGGCCACACCTGCCAATGCCTATGCCCTAAGGGGAGTTCTAGCAAAAGGGGGAAGTTTGCAGTTCTAGGTCTCTGCAGCCCTGTCAACCATCAGCTGGGGTGATCCAGTAGGTTAGGGCCTGAACCTGCTGTTGGGGCCAGGAAAGAGACTTTGGTCCCTTCTCAGGCAAGCCCACAGCCCAAGCCCTCAGGCAGGATGGGGTAGGCAAAAGGGCACTCTGGCACTTGGTGGGTTTATCACCTCAAGGTCAGATTAGGAAGGGGAGAGGGGGATGCAGGTCCACCCAACCCCACTGTGTCCCAGCCCAGGGCCCTGGCAGTGATGGGGTGTCATCACAAGAATGCTGCAATGCCTTCCAGAGGAGAACCTGGATCAAGAAAAGCTGACAAACTGCAAGGCTGCAAAATGTAAAGCAAGGCTGACTGATAGCCAGAAAGGAGCAATGCTTCAGAAATTAGCCAAGACACTGATTTCCCTTTCCATCTAAGACAGGGGTTCTCAAACTGGGGGTTGTGACCATTCAGGGAGTTGAGGTTTTTATTGGGGGGAGGGTTGGGAGGTGTCAGCCTCCATTCATGCCAGTAAGGATGGTATAGGATGGGGGGGGTAGAGATCATCACTTGTGTTGGGGGGTCATCACAGCCTGAAATATTTCCAAAGGGGGTCCAAGCCAAAAAAGTTTGAGAACCCCTGAACCAAGACGTCTCTTGCTCCCCATGCTTCATTTATCATCACTGTGAAAACCTCAGTGTCCTGATCATCTAATTTCAAACAGCACTACATGAACACGCATGAGAGAACCTTCAGGATTTACCAAATTCCCTTACAGCGAAGGAGTCAAAAGAAACCGTTAAACAGAAGATTCCAGACAAATAAATAAAACAAAATAGGCTAACTTTACATCTGCAGACACTGGGAAACGTAATAAACAATATCAGTCCACCCCACCACAGCCTACAAGATCCTTAAAATAAAAAAAAAATAAATAAAAAAAAAAAATAAAAAAAGACTCAGAATTCAGACTACAAAAACATGTTTCTTAAGAAGTAATGTGTGACGGCATGATGCCTAGAGCAATATTTATTATTTTTTCTTGTGTCAGTCGGAAATCTGGAATCTGTTCCCTTACCAGATGAACACTGTTCACCCCTCTAACCCAAAAATCACTGAGATCTCAAATACAGAAGAACGCACCATTTCTGTTTTTGTTAAACCACTTACTTTTTACATACTTTAAACCCAGATTAATTCAGTTTAAGCACCAATCTTCCCTGCCCACAAACTGTTTTACCTCCTTGAGAAAATTAATTATACTGAAAAATTTAAAAGGACTTCTGGGAATTGTAACCGATGAACAGAAAGATTATGTAACCTTAGAAATACTTCTGTTCATACTAGTGTTCCCATATCAACATAAGCCCCTTTTCCCCTTTTTTGTAATGCTCTGAGATTTGAACTCACATTTGAACCTACATTTTCCATTCTCAAATGTTCAGAACATTTTTCATAATTAAATTCAAGTGGTGCCATAGTGGAAACCACTTGAATGACGACTTGCTACAGAAATCACTCTGTTAAGAAGAATCAATTTGCTATATTTCAACTTAGAAAAATAAATCCCATGTTCCTGGCACAACCCGCTTAAATAAACATTGGATGGGGATGCTTCCCCAGCATAATGCTCACTCATGAGGTGCCTGTTTTTGCTGAGAAATTGCTGTACTGAGTAAAGTTCTAAAGAAAAATGTTCTACCTAAGCTAAGAATTGAACCAAGTCAGAACTAAAGCTAAAAGCTGATGAGCTTCTTGAATCTACGGAATATGTTTAAAGCATATTTGCAATACTTAGTGTTATACAGCAGTACAAAATTATTAGTGGATTCTCAATAAGATTCTCAATACAGGTCAAAGACAGACAGACATAACTGAGAAAAAGAGTAATGTGCTGAAGAAAACAAAATTGTGATCAACTACTTAAACATTTTTCTCTAGACAAGTAGAGAATATTCAGTAACAATAATTAGGGCCCAATTTAAAGCTCACTGATATTAACGTGAGTCTTTCCATTGACTTCAGTAGGCTTTGGGTCAGTCCCTGTGCACTCAGGATGTTGTAAGTCATCATAAAACCAATTTAAAATGCATTAAAAATCATTAACATAAAATACTACCATTTTACAGTTTAACAAATGGAAAACCACTGAAAAACAAGGGAAAGAAAGTAAAAAGATGCAGAGATATTTAACTATAAGATAGTGAGTTTTTAATACTGTCTTTATTACAACAATGCAAATATCCACTGAAAATAATACAAAGAAAGGGAAAATTCACTCAAGATCTAGTGAAAATGTGAAAATTCAAGTTTAAAAAAAACAGTGCACAAATTAACAAAACCGATTATTTAAATTGGTGGTGGAGGACAAACTTCAGAAGTAGAGTAGGCTTGAACCAAAACCCCAGGTTCCAGACACACTTATACTGTGGGGAAGCTGAGATCCAAATACAATCTTCTTGGCTCCAGCCTGTTTCTATTTAGAGGGTTGGTTTCAGAGAAGCATCCAAAATTTTGGTTGTTTATTATTCATTTACCCAGATTTCTTTAGTTCTGGCCAAACAAACTGAGAAGACAGTTTCTTTCTGGAATTTTTGTACTTCTACTTCCATGTGAAGGCAGGAGGACATACTAACTTTTAATTCTCAAAGCTGAGTTGAGTTCAGTTTGAGTGGGTTCTTATTTTATTCAAACCAGTTTGCCTATTCCTAGTGACAATCTCGTAATGCACCCGCTGGACCTTATAAATTGCGTTCAAACAAGTTAGGTAATTAAACAAACACTCCTAACAGTGACTAAGTACTATAGTATCAAAATATTAAGAGATAGAGAAAGAACTCATTTGGGATTTGAACATGTTACTTTTTTACAGGCTGGGGTTCGAGGACAGATGAGAACTGATTTGAACTAGAGCACTGCCACAATTATGGGCCTGTACTGGTGAGACCAGAATTTCCAATAAAGTTTCAATGAAGTCTAGCTGCAGCTGATGTGTGAGAATTATAGCACGCTTTGTGGTCACCAGCAAATGTTATTACACAACATCAAAGTTAAATACTAGTACAGAAGAAAGTAAATATTCTTCTGTACCAAGAAAGGGATTAACACATCACAGCCAAGTCTGCAAAATCAACATCCAACATCTAATTGTGGCTCCCAGCTTTAGTGTTTAGTCACCAACCATGCATGCATGTGCGTGCACACACCAAAACAGTTGAAGAAAATGACTTTTCTCAGAGCACTGGATGAATCCATTTTAAATTGTACACACTTTAACGACAAGTGAAAACAAGAGAAAAGTTGTGCAGAGTCTCTGTTTGCAGAATTGGTTCAGTTAGCCCCTGCACGTACACGTGTGTACACACGCGCGCGCTATTGCTGTTTAACAATTTAAATGGAATGTAATGAACTGCAGTTTAGCCTTGCATGTAAAAGAAGGTACTATTCAGTAAACCAGAGACTAATTTGGTCCATACATTTCTCAACATTATAATCCTTTGAGAATAGATGCATTATAAAAATGCTGAGGCTGTGTTTGTGATATGCTATAAAAAATCAACAGATGAATTTTAAATTATTGTAATGAAGAACTTGTTCGACAGGATTAAATTAATTATTGAAAGTGATTTACATTTTATAAATCATTTCTTTGGGGATTTACTTTAATTTTCTTTGGCTGACACCACTCATTCTGTTCCTGCTACTTTGGAGATGTAAGTTTGGAACATCTCACATATGCAGAATGCATAAATATTATCAGACAGGCTGAGAAAAGCTGTCCTGTTCATCAAGTGCCTTTAGTAAAAGGAAATTCTGACTCTCTCATACCATCTGTGCCCATATCTACATACACACACTGTGTCTGTGTAAGTCTGTAAAATAACATTCTTTGAGCTGGATCCTCACTGTTGTAAATTGGTATAGTTTAATATTAAATTCAATCGAGTGATGCCGTTTTACATCAGATGACGATCTGGCCCTTTATCCCTTATGCCAAGATAGATTTTATATTCAGGATATTTTACTCATTCAAATGATGGATGCCTGAAGACTCAAGATGTCCTGAAAAGAATTTGTCGTCATAACGAACAGCTAGATGAAATTCACTTGACCCAAAACAGAGCAAAGGAAACCTTTACAATATTGCATGGATTTTAAGTGCATTTAATATGTCTGTAACCACTGACAAAGGGGACAAGACCAGAAAATGAATAGTTAATTAAGCAGGGGATATAACTGAAGACACAAAGGTAAGGGAGAATTGGAGAACCAGAAACCACAATCTTGTTTGGTTTGGGAATAACCCAAATTGGAAAATAGATAGATGTTTGGAAAGGCAAAATTTGACAGGATGTAGAGTACTTTACATGGATTAAAATCAAGTGGAAAATGATACTAAGGAAATAGACAAGCAAATGAAGTGTAATCAAAGAAAAAGCATCACATTCACAAAAGCAGTGTGTGCGTCAGTAATTAAAGGCCTGATCTCCTAATATATCCTGACACAAGCAACCCTGAGTCCCACTGATTGTAATGAAATGTCACGCATGAGTAAGGATTAGTTGAAAGAGGAAGGTTGCAAAACTGAGTCTTTATATTGGCCAGATTCTTCCCACAGTAACATCCACGCAATCCCACGGCAGTAGCTCTGTTGCTAAGCGTGTTGTAAGGTGTAAATGTTGTCTGTTTCTAAGGCTGTCCATCTTTAACATGTATCTGACCAATGCAAGTTGTGTCTTGCCCTTATCTCTTATACTTGTGATTTGGATTTCAATAAAGCCATCCTAGGGATTCAGAGCTGCAGAGGCAGAATTTTGAGCTGTACCTGTTCTATGAAACTCCCCAAGGCCAAACTGGCCATGTTCCCCGTGGCTTTAAAGGGTGATATGAAACACTGAAAATCCAGATATTCTGAATTACATAGAGTAAATTATATATTAATAAACTAGTAGAAAAAGCATATTCTTCACACTTTGAGAACTCTAAAATCGCTAAATCCATTTTGCTCATGAAAGAATAGAACCCTGCGTTAAAATTAAATTGACCTCTGAGAAATTAGAACTCTTGAAAACTTCAGAAGCATGTGACAAGAGGACGTTAAAAGGAAAGCTGTGTGTTTCCTTAATTAGTATTTGCCATACACAACATCTATAGTATCAAGTTGGTTGAGATACATATGGAAGACTTGCAAATCCACACTACAGACTTACCTGGTACTAAGTCACCACCACGTCACCTCTGTTGGCTTTAAAACAAAGAAAAGGAAACCAGGTAGATAACATCCCAAAGCGACATAACCATGTTGAAACAAGGTGGTTGTTTATATGGGATAGCAATGAAACAAGAAGTAGTAGTGGGCTGGAAGCAAGAAGGAAAGTCTAAGAAATTTCTATAGAATTTCTTTACTTAGAGTGGCTGGAATACAGAATAAATTGCCCAAGCCATCAATATATATACACATACACGTACAGTAAATTTGTTCAGGATGAAGCAAGATGCAAAACTACTAATTTGATTTGCGGTTGCTGGGTTTTGCTGAGCACACCTGGATAGTTTTTGTTACCTCAGTTTTGAAGGGCAGACACTTGTCTATGGGTCATACATTATCCAGTCAGCCCTTATAGGGCCTGGTCCTGCCAGCTACTCAGCCACCTAAACTCTCCCTGACAAAAACTGGAGGTGAGGACCACTGGAAGCATGGAGAATCTATCATCCCCAGGCTTCTTGTGTGAGCTATCAGAGGTGCTTTTGTGATTGCTCCTCCACAATTATTCATATTCTTTCTACAGTTCCACAGAGTTCACTGCGGCACTTAGTCATCCATTTTGAGAAGCAGCTGGAATCATGGGAGTAAGTACAAATGTACAAAGTACAGATGTGTGGCAAAAGTAAAAACCTTTGAACAAGAACATTTTTCCATCAGAGAGTTAACAGACAATCCTTTAAGGTCCCACTAAGTAGTAATTTAATTATTCAAATCTCCTTCCAAAGAATAAGTCAGGTATTGTTTGCCCCGCCTATCTCCTGAGAATAAACTAACAACAAATAGCACTTTGGGGGAGAGGGATTAAAAGAATCCACAAAATTCTAACCTCTCCCCTCCATGAAAATAACTTTCCATCCACTCCAATGAACTTATTTATGTATCCCCTCTTCTACAAGCTGTTTCCTTCTCATTTTGTATTTGAAATATACATACTGACTGTGTGTGGCGGAAGCCACAGGGCCCTGCTGTGATTGGATCATGATCTAAAGAAACTCCAAGAATATTAGCATCTGGCATTCTTACTGGCGCTGGGTTTCCGCATGCCATCCATTTGCTTTCCTGTGATCTGGAGGGCGGGAGGGCAGCTGCTTTTACAACTGCCATTATGGCCCAAGGGAATGCCAGCAAGACATGCCCTAACTATTGCTGGCTCAAAGCTCAGGGATATATACTTAAACTCAGTTTGCCTGAGCTATACCATAAGCAAGACATATTGACACGGTGTCCCCTAAAGCAGCAGACTGCAGCAGTTTTCCATGTAATAATAATAAAAAAAAGGAACCTCCACACTGGAAATTAACAGTCAGTTAGCGAAATAACCATTTCTCAAACCAGAGGGTTGACAAGACCAAATCTTTGTTTTAGAAGGCACCATTTTCCTCTGCCTTATAGACAGTGAGCCATTTCACTGAACCATACATCCTATTTTGGGGAAGATATCTTGCTTTTAAGATAAAGTGTTAGTTCTTTAAAAAAAAAAAAAAAAAAGGCAGCTAGACTAAGTTACAGTGGCCCAGATAAAATTCTAACCGTTGACTTGTACTACTTTAATTGAAATAATTTGGTTGCACACACTGTAAAGAAGAGTTCTTCTAACTGGAACGGTCTATAAACACTCTCAGCATTTTATCAATAGATGTTATCCAGTTAGGTAGATCAGTGCAGCAGATTCCCATTCTTAAAAGTGACACTCCATTTTACAAGGCTTCAGGTGCAATTTGTTCAGACCAGTGCTAAACCACCAACTTCCCAACAAATCATGGCCTCCCACCCCCAACTAATTTTGTTTTTAAAATAGATTCTCTTCTTCCATGGCAAAGTCACAGATTCATGCCTCACAGACCAGCTGTAGGGGAGTCGGCTATGGTCCAGAGGTAATCTCAACTCATAGGTACAGACTCCAAAAGGGAGCAGGGTGGCTGGAGAACCTAGTCTGATGATTATACTCAGTTGACTGTAGTAATCATTCCAACTTTCCCATTTTGTGATGGAAACGCCGCCTTTGCAATATAAATCTCCTTCCAGGGGAGTAACTATTGCCAAAGCGTAAAACACACGCTTGTAAATTGTTATTTTATGGATGTGGATGTTTCTACCCTTATAAATACACGCCCCCCATCTGCTCAGCTTCATGTACATTATTGAAACTTCCTTCTCAAGCAAAGCAGCAGCCGTCTCTGCCAGTGGGAGAGGCAGGCAGTTCCTGGGCTCAGACTGCCCTGGCTGTGCAAGGCAGCTGGAGCTTTGGGACCCTTCCTCCTGCAGGGTCCTAGAACTCATGGTCCAGCCCGAGTCTGGAAGTCTACACAACCATGAAACAGCCCCACGCCTGAGCCAGCTGTCATGGGCCAGCCACGAGTGTACAGTTGCTGTGTAGACATACAACTTCACACAGAAGAACCTCCCTGTCCTCACCAAAAAAAAAAAAGCAGCACCAGGGGCAAGCTTTGCTTTTCACTGAGTATGAGGGGTCTGGCATCAGCTGAGGCTTTTGAAGAGCCAGGTAGCAATTATTACAGTGAAGGCTGAAATATGGTTTCCAGCCACTCATAACCTTCCCAAATACCTTTGGGAATGGAGAGGAGGAGGGGTGGAGAATGTACCCCCAGGTTGTGCGCACAGGGGTGTGTGCGTGCACGGAAGGAAGTCACCTGTGTGGAAGGGAGCTCAGCTGCCTGTATGGCACTGGTTTTCCTCTCGCTAGGGCTCTGCAGAAGGCGCGCTGTAGGCTCATGTGGGCCCATACTCAGTGGGCTAAGGAGGGAAGGGAGGAGACAGAGATGATCTCTGTGGAGTTTACACAGGACAGATAACACAGCGCCCTGTCATATCACTTCCTGTGGCACCTCTCCCCATGTTGTGGGGGTACCCCTTTAAGGAGAGTCAAAAGGGCTGCTGAAGGAAGGGGGTGCCCCTGGTAATGTAACTCCAATGAAGCCAAGATACTGGGGTCTGGCCACGGTGGCGGTGGTGCCAGGGCTGCTGAAGAGGCATAGGGTATCCATGTGGACATATCTGATTTCTCACTGATCCTCAGGAATTCCAGGATTTGGGAATGGGCACATGAGGCAACCCTGACCCCTCAGCTCCATCTCTCCATCGTGCAGCCATGAGGAGGCTTCCTTCCCTTGAACCTTTCCCCTCCCTCTCTGGGTTCTGCCAGCCAGGAAGGTGCGATCTCGCTGCGTGGCTGGGGTGACATGCTTATCTCAGCCTTGGTGTGACAGGGGGCAAGGGATTAATTCCAGCCTCCTTTTCACCTCTCCTGAACACCTGCGTAAAGGGAAGAGCTGTCAAAAGGCTGCTGGAGAGACAGTAAGGGGAGAATACTTGGGTAGATCTCCCTAACCTGGCTAGGGAATTTTTGTTTAGCTCTTGTTGCTTATGGTACTGTGTTTGGCTTATGTCTGTGAGTACTCTCTGGCATTGATCAGCCTGACTTCCTGTTGCTGTGCTTTGTTTCTGGTCCATCAACTGGCCACCTTTCTTTCTACAAAGCTGGTATTCTGTTGAGTGAGCATAAAAGGTATACACTTTCCCTGTATTCTTGAAGCAGATTGCAATTGTATAACAGAGCTAGCTAGGGAGCCAGATCCTCAGCTGGCATCAATCAGCATAGCTCCGCTGACGTCGACAGAGCTGTGCTGACTTACACCAGACAGAGACCTGGCCCAGCCATTTCAGACTTGCTTGTGTGAGTGTGCTACAGGACACACAAAAGTAAAACAAGCCCACTGTGAAGTTCAGGATTTTTAAAGATATAAAAATTTTGAGCTGGCATTTTCCTCCATTTGCAATAGACGAAAGCAAATAATTATTCTATTTAATTCTTGCACACATTTGAAGGAGACCTTTTTAGGACAGATAAGTGAAGAAAGCCTTAGAGCCGAAAGCCAAAGGGGCCCAGAGTCCCTATGCTATGCAGGACTGCAATCTTGCCTTTGCGAAGTCTTAACCTACACAGGACTGTGCTGTTAACAAACAAAACAAGATGACCAACTTTGATTTTATGCTTGCTGCTAAAACATGGACATCTTTTTTCTGCAAGCCAAACTGCTTTTCTTTTTAAGAAAAAAAGAAAAATCAGGGGAACTAAAAAAAACCAGCTAAACGTTACTAAAATATTAAAGTGCAGAACAGCTCTACAGAGTTTAGGAGAGAAGAGCCAAAAGAATCAGGGACAGGGAAAAGAAAGCGAGAGAATCAGGAGGGCAGAAATACTTAATCTCTTTCAGTGAAATGCTGGAGTTGAATGAAGCAGACAAGGGAGAGGACATGCCTTTACCCTAAGGGCAAGATTAACAGACCAGGCAATGGCTACTATTCTTAAATGTCAGGAGGAGCAGCAGCTCCAAAAGGCACAGGATCCATTCCTTCTAGTGACTAGGAAAAGCCTTGACTTGGAGAGAGAGACTCGGTAGAGGAATGCCCTGACTGAGGTAGTCAAGGTCACATGGCCATAGGATGACCCATCAAAAACGCACAGGAGTCAACCCACCAGTCAGCTCCATGTGCATAGGCAATTCCTAGGCATGCTGCACAGGAGACCACGTTTCCTAGAGGGATGAAGCACAGAGACAGATTTCCGAACACTTGCTTCTCTCTCTTAAGGGGGAAACTGGGCAAGGCAGAGGCCTGTGATCCTACCACTGAATTCTGGGTTCCTGTGGAGCTCTCTCCTCTCCAGGTCCACTCCTCCCTCCCGAGTGGTCCACGTACTGAGTAGACTGCTGCTGTCTGGCTTTTTTATACACGGTGTCTGAAAGGCATGCAGGCATGGTCCCTAGCATATGCTAATACAAACATGGTCATTAATATTATCATAAGCCAATATACCCTCTCATCTTCATGACTAAAGTTATGAGCGTGCTAAGCACCCGCAACTACCAATTCAAGTCAATGATAGAGAGCATGAAGTCCTTTGCAGAACCAGCCCCTTAGCATTAAATGCTGTATATCAAGGGCCATCCGTTGAGTCTGAGGTGCATAGACAAAGTGTGTGCATAATTTTTCAGAAAGCCATGAGGAATAAACATTAAGGTTTAATCCCCCATTTAAAAAAAATACTATTGCAATGGGCTACAGGTATAGAACAGTATTCCTTTTATAAGGGAAATGTTAATGGTAGAACATTCTCTCACACTAGAGCCTCTGAAGGTACAGTACCCTCTAGGAAACAGCCTTGTTCACTTTGTGTCTTTAGAAATGTGAGCTCTGGATCTTTTCAGATGCTAGAAACACACGTTGCTTGCCAGACTAGCTTCCAGTGCTCAAAATGTTTAAAAAAAAGAAGAAAAAGGAGGAAATAAGCTTGTCATTTACAAGCAGAACTGACTTCTCACAAGTGATAATCTTTACAGCAACCCAGCTGCAAAACAAGGCCATAGTCAAATATGTGGTATGAAGTGAGGGAGTTAGAGTTGCCAGTGACAGTCTGCAGTTCCATCATACAGGCTTTTTTCTGTAAATATTGAATCAGTTGCTAAGGGATTTCACTGGACAATATGATATCACTCTTACTGCACTGATGGCTATACTTTATCACTGAAAGACGAAACAGTGTTCTTCAACCAGAACTGAATTTCTTGTCAATACAGCTGTGGTGGGAAATCCTCAAGAATCCATTTTGTAAGCCAGTTCTTGTCAGCTACTGGACTTGCCCATATTGTTTGGAGCAAAAGAGATGATGATATTTCTCAGTCACAATGGAGAAATGCTAGAACAGTTTAGTTAACACATTTCCTGAATAGTAGAAGAGATGATATTTCTTTGTCATGATGGGGAAAATCCTAGAACACAGTTTAGTTAACACATTTCCTGAATAGCAAATAGTAATACGTTTTACAGCTAAGGAAATATACAAAAGCTTGTAGCAAAAGGAATCAGCTACTTAAAGTGAAACTTTCAAAGAACAAAAGCAATAGAAACAATTAAATAATATTACCTTTTATTTGGTTACAGAATCTTACTCAGATCAATAAATTAAGATACTTACTATGGAACCAATCTATAAATATTAGAAATGAGAAAATAATTCACAGAATTACTTGCTCAACAAATTTAGCCATTTGGCAATTTCTTTGAATTTATTCTTTGAATTTATCCAGTGGTTTTTTTTGGCCAGCTTTTTTTTTTTAAATGTATCAATTTATTCCAATCAGTTTGCAATAAGTATCTGATACTTGACATCTGAAATTCCGAGCAGCACTGGTTAAGGCTATGACTGATCACCCAAGTCACATGGTGTCGCTCCTGTTCCCTGAGTGGATGAGAGAGCATGAAGAAGACACTGAGGCATTTAATCATTCAGAGAGGTAACATAAGCAGCATTAGGAAACCTTAGAGGTTTGAAAACTTTTTTCCTTTCTGTACCAGAGACGTTGACTGAGGCATTATTCCTAGAAAAATCAGGCTACTTGTAAGATTTATTGTTTGTGTGTAGACTTAACATTTATTTATTTATTCCCCCCCCCCAATCATATTCACAGGAGGTAATAGGTTATAGGCATGTGGTCCTGGTTGCAAGAGGGTTTTGGAATCCTGCTTTTAAGCGGTGTCCCATCCCATATAAAACATACCATTCCATTGCACTTACATGACTGTAATTTTCCTGTCAACAGCACACTGGCACAAAAAACCAGCATGTGTGGTCCTAGCTGCAAAGGGTGTGGTCAAGTTCCTGTCTAGCTTGTTTTAATTGCCACTGTGTCAGGGCTCTGGTTTGGGGAACTTTGTTCCCCAGTTTTATTAACCAGCGTTCCCTTGCACAAAAAGAAAAACGTACTACCAACGTGAATACTCAAGTCTGCAAGCTTAAAATTAATTTTCCACAAGTCTTTTTGCAAATAAAACACAATCTTTTTAATGTCTGTACGAAGGAAACACAGAAGAGGTGTGAACATGACTAAACTAAATTAATTGTTAAATCTGAATTAATACTAAAATCTATTTATTGTATTAATCTAGCGCTAATAAATATCATACCATATATACTAGTGCATATGCTGAAACAGTTCTACCAAAGTCTCTAGGGCGCTTTTAGAAGGTCAGTTTATGTATGTTTGGGAAAAGGCTACTTTCAGATCTGTAGCTTCTCTCTCCCCCAAAGAGATGGATTTCACTGCCAGCTCCTCTTTCTACCCCAACCATGGGATGGGCTCTTTGATGGACAACCACTCTCCTTCTCTGCTAAGTGATCCAAGGAGCCCTGGGGAGGGAGGGCCACTCAATTGGGTTGAGTCATTCCATTTATTTACGATGATGGGAAGGGTTTGTATGGGAGCTGGTTTATAACTGAGTATATATTATAAGTCATTGATGAAGGATACATAATTGGTGATAAATAACCTTCCCTAGCATGACCACCACATTTGTTCTTAATTAGCTTCTATTCATAAAATAAATGTATATTATCATTATTAAAAATCATTGCAGAGGACAATCAATATAAAGTTATGATGAGAGCAGAACAGCAACAGGCAAGGGGTTATATCTGAATATTTTTTTAAATCATCATACGGTATTAGGATGACCTTGAAAAACAACATTTACATTTCCAATATTCCTTCTTCCTAGTAAAGCTGTTTTTATTGGTACATTTTAAGGTTCCTACACAGATTGTTACAAGGAGGAGGGAGAAAAATTATTCTCCTTAACCTCTGAGGATAAGACAAGAAGCAACTGCTTTAAATTGCAGCAAGGCCTGTTTAATTTGGACATTAGGAAAAACTTCCTAACTGTCAGGATAGTTAAGCACTGGAATGAATTGTCTACGGAAGTTGTGGAATTTCCATCATTCGAGATTTTCAAAAGCAGGTTAGACAAACACCTGTCAGGGATGGTCAAGATAATGTTTAGTCCTGCCATAAATGCAGGGGACTAGACTAGACGACCTCTCAAGGTCCCGTCCAATCCTACAATTCTATGATTTTGGCAGATCTATTCCCAAGCCCCTCCCTTCAAACACTAAATGAAAATTATTTAAAATGACAGACATAATTAGTATTCCACCCTCTTCCTCCAGGGTAAAAATGAACCCAAACCAAAAACAATGCAATGTCATTTAAATTCTAAATCCACAGTGCAGATGTTTGGAGAATGCATCTTCGGAAAATATGTAGCTGTTTTATTTTTACAAAACACAAGGTGTGGCACCATCCATCCACCAGGATTTAGAAGATTAAATTAAGATTCCTGTATTGATACAAAGCAGTGAGTTTTGCTGGGTGAGAATTAAAAGTTAAGCATGACATTCTTGCTGCTGAGTCAGGACAAATGGAGAAAATAATTTAACTGCATTACACGGTTGGGAAGAAAGCCCTTTCAGTCACCAAAAGCAAACAGGACTTATCTAAATCAAACACATGAAAACTCACCAAACATTTTATGGCATTTATCACTTCCAAGTACACAGCACTTCCATGGGTCAATGCTCTAGAGTGCTGGTATAGTGGACACATCTTCCACTGTTTTGAACTGCAGCATCTCAGCATAAAGCACACTCAAGTATAGTAAAGTAACAGTTCAAATGCCTCTTCTCCACCCTCAAAGCAAAACCTTGGTCTAAACTTCTTATTATTAAGACTGCTGACCAAAAAGCATAATTTGTTCTATAAAAAAAAAAAGGACACCTGACAGTCTACAGCACAAGTTTTCACATCTTTTCATGGTATGGACCAATGCTATGGAGAACGTGTATAAAGAAACTCCTCATTTCCCTTTCATGTTTGCACAGACAATTCCCATTCACCCATTCATAACTATGTAGTATGAAAAATGTAATATTAGGGAAGTATCTACGTACGTTTGCTGCAGTTTAACAGCTGGAAAGGAAGAGGGCAACTGGCACCATATGACCAGCTAGCTTTCTGCAGATTAACTGTGGTCCACGGATCATAGCATGAGAACATGACTGTAGACCCCAAATTTACGCACCTTCAAATGTATCATACATGGCTAATTAAAGGTATGTGTAAATGTTTATGTTAGAAATGGAACAAATTTAAGGCCTATAATCCCCTCTAATATATCAAGAGCCATACCCCAGAATATGGGTGGGCAATGGAAAGGAATATACATGAGCTGATTAATTTTTTATTGATTTTCAGAGCCAATCGCAGAAAAATATAAACATTCATCTAACAATCACTAAAAAATTCACTAGGGAATTGCAGGCTTAGCTGTCTGAACTCATAAACCAGATTTATATCAAGTCAAACTAACACAGACCTCCTGAATTTATTAGTGAAACTCAAAGCAATTTAAACTTTTAGTTTTCAAAAGGAATATAATAAGATTTCTCTTTGTTTCTTGTGAGAAAATGTGAAACAACCAATAATGCACTTCTGAAGAGTTACTGATTCTTGTTTACAGTATCTACTTCATAATGATTTTATCTAGATTCTCCACTCTAGTACATGGTCATAATCTAAATTATTCCCATAGCTAAGGTTCATTTATTACAATGAAGGAGAGTTATTTATTTTCTAACTGACAAAACACAAGTAAATACAGCTTTTAAGGACATCTTCTTGGGCATTCTGAAATTTCTTCTGGATGGATTATGTTATCATTTCCATAACCCTCTCCTAAAATAACTAGAATGAATTACTAAACATTTTTAAATGTGTTGAACTAAGGGCTGGTTGAAAGTTTTCCATTGAAACCAATTTTGAGGGGACACAAAACTGGATTTTTGACTGAATAACATTTTTCTCAAAAAAGTGTCTGCTTTCCACAGAAAACTTTTTTTTTTTTTTTTTGACCAAGCCAAATGATCAAAAACTGAAATATTTCAATTTGGATATTCTGCCACAATTCTTCATGAGAGTTGTCGTTTAGTTCTCTTATGTCCCCATTCTTCTCTATGGGCCACATTTCCCAGTTGGACTATATCTCCTATGATGCATCAAGGCCAGGGACTCCTTATGAGATAACTGCCTCCTGTCATCATAAGGGAAGGCTATGATGCATCACAGGAGATGTAGTTTGACCAGGTCCACTCCACAGAGGAAAATAGGATCATGAGGCAACTGAACGACAACTCTCATTCAGCACCATAGCACTCTTTCCAAATTTAAACATTTCAGTTTTTGGCCCCAAAATTTCAGTTTTCAATTTTTTACCAAAAATTCAAACCTTCCTATTGCAAATTTCACCAAAAACTAATTTTGTTCCTTTTCACTGACATTTTCCATGGAATAAAATCCATTTTCCTCTCACCTCTAGAAGTAAGAGTTTAATACACATTAACTTGACTACTTGTTGAATTATTCTGACAGTTCTCCCCAGCACACCACTGTATCAAGTAGAAATGGCCACAGTATTGTGGGACTAGCCAACTACCTGGCTGTGCCATGAGAGAATATGCAGATTTAAACTGAGTCCAATAGGCTAGTCTGACAAGCCACGATAACAAGCAATATTCTTCAGACATAGTGGTAAAATATCTAACACAGGATTGAAAAATTAAAATGAAGCTTGATTCAGAGCTATTAACCCATCCATCCAAGTCACAGTTCTGAGACACAAAATTAACACCATACGATTTTGAAAAGGATAGATGGACAAACAAAATGTTCATTTCCTGATCAGAGCAGTAAAACTTCTGATGGTTTTAGACACATGAATGTTGCAAATCACCAATATTAGTTATTGCCAAATAAAGACTGTCTAGTCCCATGGAGTTTAGTTTTGAACAGAGTACAAGTACTTAGGGCTGAGGAAGCAAACTTCTCATGCTGCAGTGTGCTTCTTCTCAGATTGTTTTTTGACAATGGGGTGTGAAAGATAATCATAAATGAAAAGCTTTCAAAGTAGACATGTTCACCAAGAGACTATGCCAACTACAAGAGTGCTCTAGTAGAACACCTCTGAATTAAAAGGATCCTTAAACCAGGTATAAGATGTAAAAGAGAATCAATAGACAGCTTTCAAGCACACCAGGACACAACAAGAATTACATCTATGTCTTGACACATTGCAACAAAAAGCCAGCATCTGAAAAACAGCTAGCTATTGAATCTTTAATTCAAGTAACTAGCTAAATTCTCCTTTAGAATGGCACAAGTCCTGACATCTTCGTTATTCATATATTCTGAATGGATCTGGAATTCATATTCAGATATTAAGAGATTTTTAAAGCCAAAATTGTCTGTTGTGATTATCTTGTCTGACTTCCTGCATAACAGTCAAATTAATTAATTTCATGAATTAATTCCTGCTGCAAATCCAATAGCTGTGTTTGAACTAGAGCATATGTTTTAGAAAAATATCCACTCTTGATTAAAAAAATCTCCAGAAGTGCAGAATCCATTATAGCTGTGGGTAAATTGTTCCAATGGCTAATTACCCTCGCTATTAAAAATTGTACCTTATATCTAGTACGACTCTGTCTAGCTTCAACTTCTAATCACTGAATTTTGCTACATTGAAGAGCCCTCTATTATAAAATTTCCTGCCCCATATAGCTACTTAACTATGATCAAGTCACCCCTTACTTAACCTTTTCTTTGTTGGGCTTCTTTGTCTTTGAGGAATTCTTTTCTATGAAGTCTTTGAGGAAGAAACAGCATATTTCGGTTCAAGACTGCGGAACATTTTACAAACCTTATAAGAGCTGTACTGAATACAGGCTCTTCCTCACGTACCTCATGCTTGTTGGCACACTGCCATTGCAATGCTAGTTTACTGGATAAGATATACAGCATCTTAGTAACTCTACGGTCAGTCACTGTCCATATGCCCATTGATCAATAACTATAACACCATTGAAGCAGCTCCATCAAGGCTAGAAGGATGATGCTGCAACTACAAAAGCCGGAGACACAAATGAGGAATGAAAATTTTCATATAATTTTAAGGCATTAAAGCGAGGCTGGATGCCAGGGAAGAAAGATCCACAGGAACAAGATTACAAAATGCTGAAAAAATTACCTCTCATGGATGAGAAACTTAAAATGCATGCACATACACATGTACTCACAGAGGGAAGTCCAACCTGATGTTTAAATAGTCATTTTTCCTCAAAATCTTAAGTCTCTTCAGATATGGAAGATCACCAGGCTATCAAAATGATCTGTTGGTCAGGCATGTGAGAAAAGGTCAAAGGAGCAAAATGGCTTATCTCTAATCCCTGAGACCTATGGGACCCAAAAACACATGCTGGACAATGTCATGCAGCAGATAAAGTAGCAGCTTTGAAGGACTCCAAAGAATTTCATGACCATAGGCAGGACACTGATGTGGCATAGTGTCTTGAACAGAAGAACAGAACATTCTCCAAGCTTTAACAAAACCAAGGAAAAACTGTCCACGCAGAGGAGGCACGAGTTTCCAAATCAAAGAGCTGGTATCCATGTTTAGCACAAATTTGGAAAACCAAAAGGCAGTCAAAAGAAGCAACTAATGGTTTCCAGAAACATACCAATCAGGCCACAGCAACTACTCTGTTCGGCTCCACTTAGAGCAATTAGTGACATTTTGTCTGAAAACAAGCCATTTCTAAAAATCTTCTTTCAAAGTCAGAGCATCAGGCCACAGTGCAGCAATCCTGCTTGCACCAACTGCAAGGTTACAGAGGGTTGGCTGAGTGACTTTGCCTTTTGGATAAGGTTTCACGGAGTGTCATCGAAAGATGGTGACTTACCTCGTAACTGTTATTCTTTCAGATGTGCTGCTCATGTCCATTCCATTGTAGGTTCGTGCATGTCCCATGCATGGTTACCAGAATTTTTTTCCCCTTAGCACTACCTGTAGGGCTGGCCTCGGTGCCCCGTGGAGTCCTGTACACATGCTGCGGTACATAAGATGCTGCCGACCCAACTCTCCCTCAGTTCCTTCTTGCCGTCAACTCCAACATGAGCAACACATCTCAAAGAACAACAGTTACAACGTGAGTAACCTTCTTTTCTTCTTCCAGTGCTTGCTCATGTCAATTCCATTGTAGGTGACTTACAAACTGTACCTTGGAGGCCAGTTTAGAGTTCACAGATGAGCTGACTGCACCACTACCCTGCTGAAGCTGGCTTCATCCCTTGTCTGCTGAACAACGGCGTAGAGGGATGTAAAAGTGTGCACTGATGACCATGTCTTTGCATATGTCTTGAATAGGCACTTGTGCCAGAAACATCGCAGAAGAGGTCTCACTCTAGTAGAGTGAGCTGTGATACTTCCCGGAAGGGGAACCTTTGCCTGCTTGTAGCACAACCTAATGCAGAAGGTTATCCAAGAGGAGAGCTGCTGCAAAGAGACAGGTAAGCCCTTCATCCTGTTGGCCACCGCCACGAACAGCTGCGTGGACTTACAGAACAGTTTCGTCCTCTCAGTGTGAAAAGCCAGGGCTCTGCACACGTCCAGTGTGTACCACCTCTATTTTTCCTCTGAAGCATGTAGCTTCGGGAAGAATACAGACAAGATGCCCTGATTGGCATGGGTTTGTGTGACTGAGGTAGAGTGCCCTAATCTCAGAAACCCTGCTAGCCAAGGTGATGGCAACTAGGAAGGCCACGACAGCAGCAAAAGGGGGCAGATAGCTGAAAGCTGGAATGGTGCCCCTGTGAGCCTGGAGAGGACTAATTTAGGTCCCAGAGGGGTAATGGATCCCTAACCTGGGGGTAAAGTCTCTCTCTACCCTTCAGGAACCTAATCGCCATGGCGTGAGAGAAGACTGACCTCCCTTGAATCGGAGGATGGAAGGCAGAAATGGCAGCTAGATGCACTTTCAACGAGGCAGGGCCCTGAAGTTTAAGGTGCAGCAGATAGTCTAACACTGCCTGGATTGATGCTTGGTGGGGCATGACTGCCTGGGCTGTGGCCCAGCACATGAATCTTTTCACTTCACTAAGTATGATGCCCTTGTAGAAAGTTTCCTGCTACCCAACAGAACAGCCTGTAGCTGAGACGAGCAAGCTCAGCCACTCAGCCTCCATGCCGTCACATTCAGGGAGGGACTCCAGGTCCGGGTGCAGAAGATGCCCCCGGTCCTGGGAAAGCAGGTTGTGCCAATGCAGCATCTCTTGGGGGGGGGGGGAGAGAGAGAGGAGCAATGGACAGTTCCAGGAGCATTGTGCTGTCTTGGCCATGCAAGTGCTGTAAGAATGACATTCGCCTTGTCTCTCTTGATTTTTAACAGGACCCTGTGGATCAATGGAATGAGAAGGAAGGCATACAAAAGCCTCCCCAACCACGGAAGTAGGAAGGTGTCTGACAGTGCCCCCTCATTGAGCCCGCGAAAGGAGCAGAACAGACTGCTCTTCTTGTTGACTTTGGAAGAGAAGAGATCCGCTTAGGGAAACACCCCCCCCTTCGGAAAATCAACCAACTGATGGGGACCCCACTTGTGGCAAGTAAGAAGGTCCTGCTGAGCTGATCCACTGTGGCCTTCTTGATACCAGGAGGTGTGAAGCCATCAGGTGAATGTCGTGCCCTATTACTAGGTTCCACAGACCCAGCACCTCCTGACAAGTCTGGGGAGCAGGTCCCGCCCTGTCTGTTGATATAATACATTTTGACAGTGTTGTCTGTCTGGACCTGAGCCACCTTGCCTCTCAGGAAGGGGAGGAAAACTCCACATGCCAAGCAGATTGGATCACCCTGTACTCCCTGATATTTATGTACATTCCCTGATCCTCTCTTGACCAGGTCCCTTGCGTTCTGTGGCCCAAGCTGATATGCTCTCCGCACCCCAAGTCTGAAACCAATCATCAAGGGGGCTAGATTTGCAAAAGGCATCCCTTCCAACACAGATTGCAGGTCCAACTACCAACCCAGGGAGGCTAGGACTTGTGGGGGCACTGTGACCACCCTGTCCCAGGGGTACCTGCTCGGGGCATACGCAGAGGCCAGCCATAGCTGGAGTGGCCTGAGTTTCAGACCTGAATGATGCAGCATGTAGGTGCACGCTGTCATATGAGCCAGCAACTGCAGACAAGTTCATACTGATTTAAGGGGAGAGGCTCATAGGCCCCTGATTAGGTCGGACATGGCCTTGAAGTGCATCTGTGGCAGAAACGCCCTGGCCTGCGTAGAGTCGAGAATGGTCCCTATAAATTCTATTCTCTGCATTGGCGTCAGAGTGGATTTCTGTTAATTCACCAGCAGGCCCAGATGGTGACAAGTATCCAAAACTAACCCCACACTGGTGTGGAACCGGGCCCGCAACCTGCCTCTGATTAACCAGTCATCTAGATACAGGTAAATCTGAACCCCTCAGCATCTGAGATACATGGCCACCACTGCCATGCATTTTGTAAATATCCTTGGGGCAGATGCAGGCCAAAGGGAGGGCCGTAAACTGGTAGTGGGAACCTCCCACCACAAATTAGAAGAAATGTCTGTGTCAGAGATTATTGAGATATGAAAATAGCGTCTGTCAGGTTGAGGGTGGCATACCAGTCTTCTGGATCCAAAGAGGGGATGATAGAGGCTAGGGAGACTATGTGGAACTTAAACTTTTTGATGCATCTGTTTAGCCCCCACAAGTCCAAAATGGGCCTGACGGCCCTCCCCCACCTTGGTAATGAGAAAATAGTGGGAATGAAAACCTCCTCCCCTCATGTCCACTGGGACTTCCTCCACCGCTCCCAGTGCAAGAAGGTTCTCTACTTCTTATATGAGAAGTTGCTTATGAGAAGGGTCCCTGAAGGGAGGGGGAAAGAAAACTGTAGGGTATAGCCCGCTGCAATAGTCCCCATTACCCAACAGCCTGAAGTTATACTGGCCCAGACTGGAAGGAAAAAGGCAAGTCGGTTTTGGAATGTTGGGGAAAGCAGGATCCTTGCGTGACACTGGAAGGCTGTCCTCGGAAGCACCATCAAAACGATTGGTGCTGGTCACTAGACTGCCAGCAGTGGGCTGGCTGATTAGCCGAGGAGGAAGACAGATCCAATCTACCTAAAATTTCTCTCTCTGTTGTCCTTCCTCTGGTAGGTCCTAAGCACTGGGCCTGACATCTCGGCTGCTGCTGGCAAGACTGCCTCCTCGAGGCCCGCAGTGTGTAAAGGCCCAACGAGCGCAAAATGGCCCTCGCGTCCTTTAACCCATGGAGTTTGGTGTCGGTCTGATCCGAGAAGAGTGCATTTCCATCGCATGGCAGGTCCTGCATGGACTATTGCACCTCCTGGGACAGACCAGATGACTGTAAACATGAGCCTGGCACATGGAGATCACAGAGGCCATCGACCTCGCAGCCGAGTAAGCCACATCCGATGCTGCCTGCAAGGCAGCCCTGGCCACTGTATTGCTCTCCTCCAGAAGGGTGGTAAAATCAGGTGCCTGTTCCTGGGGTGCAGCCTCACCTGAACATTTCAGGGAATCCCAGAGGTTATAATTATACCTCCCTAGCAACACCTGCTGATTTGAGATCTGGAACTGCAGGCTCACTGTAGAATACATTTTTCTCCAAAACAAACCCAATTTCTAATTGTCTTTGTTTTTGAGGGCTGTGCTGGGCTGTCTGTCCCATTCGTTGGCAGCTGCCACTACCAGGGAACCTGGTGAAGGGTGCATAAACAAGTACTCAAACCCCTTAGTAGGGACCCAGTACTTCTTTTCCACCCTTTAAAGGTTGGTGGCAAGGAAGATGGTATTGGCCTCTAGGATTTAACCACCTTGAGAACCCCTTCGTGGACTGGTAGAGCAACCTGGACTGACGTTGCAGCTGCCAGCACATTGAAGAAGTTATCCGACATTTCTTGGAGCTCCTCCGCTTCTAGTCCCAAATTCAAGGCGACCCTCTTTAGGAGCTCCTGATGGGCATGGAAGTCATCCAGGGGAGCTGATGGCCCTGGCATGACCGCCTCATCTGGAGAGGAAGAAGACGACTGCCCAGTGCAGGGGGTGTTGGCATCCCTCCCAGCTGCTAGGGAACCACAGTATGTTCCATCTTGCAGGTCCGACTTCACATCTGAGACCGAGCTGTGACTCCCGGCAGGGAATGCTGGGACTGCAGATTATTTCCTCAAAGACTGGAGGGAATATGGCCCTGTGGCCACAGGGAACCTCCAGGTATTCCAAAAGGGCCATTGAGTTGACCACTGTCCCTGAGGCCATCCTGCAACAGCCAGACAGGGGCCCTGGTCCTGATCCCGAGGTCGATGGGGCTGGCTAGGGCTGAGGTGCTGACACTTTACCCTCCCTTGTGGAATTGGGCTCGCTCTCTGATGACCGATGATGGCCCCAGCCCAACCCCCTGCCTTCTGGGCGGTGCAGAGGAGAGTGGGAGTGGTATCTGGCCTCCTGAGACCTGTGATGCTCCGAAGACTGGTGCCACCCAGTCAAGTCTAGGGTCCTGGATACCAGCAATCAAGATTGGTGTTGAGTCGATGCCTCTGAATGCCCCTGTCGACAGCAATCCCTCTGCGGCAATCTGTCCAGGGATGGTGGAGCGCACTGGTGGAGATCGGGCCTGGATGGAGGAGACTGTCTCCTTGGTGACCTGGCTGATGGGGAGGCATGCCAGGGATTGGGAGAGCTCTGGCATGAAGCCCAGAGATTGGAGCATGCCCTGCTGCCAGAAGGAGGTCCCTAAGGGGACTAAACCTTAACTACTACACTATTTACAACTGCCAATCTACAATACACTAACTACTTCTGCTTAAGAACATTTAACACTAAAGCTAAGAGGCACTTGCTGATTGAGCAAGCAACAACAGTTCCAGGTTTCGCCAGCGGTGGAAAGAATGAACTGAGGGGGCAGGGCCGGCGGCAGCTAATGTACTGCGGCATGTGTGTGGGGCTCCAGGAGGGTGTAGAGGTCAGCCCTACAGGTACTGCTAAGGGGAAAAAAATTTCCAGTAACCATGCACGGGGGCATGCACACACCTACAATGGAACTGACATGAGCAAGCACTCAAAGAAGAACAGTAAGTGATGCAGTCTGTCAGAATCAGATTTCTGTGCTCTAGAACAGAAAACCGCTGACAGAATACACCTCAAAGTTAGCATTAAAATGCACCAGCACCTCAGGGTAGGAAAGACCGTAGGAAGGAATCTTCTCTAGTCATTCTCAAGAAACAGATATGACTAAATAAATTTCACCCTCTTTTTAAGTAGTTTTTTATTAACAGCAATAATAATTTCTATGGTCTCTATACTTAGAATGTAAGCACATCCTGAATAAAATACTGCACCTAAAGGGAAATAGCTGCAGGACTGGGGGCATGGAATAATAAAATAAATAATAATAAACAACAACAACAACATTCATTTTCTAGTAACCTACTCACTGTATGTTGAGGTAGCCACCATTTACAACATGGACCACTGTTTCCATTCTCTGTCAAACTGTCCCACATTGGTCCACACCCCTAGAATGTGCACGTCTTCCTCCTCCACAGTCTGATGTTCAGACTATGCCTGTCTCCCACACATCCTTGCAAGCAGGGTGCTTTAGTTCATCCACTGCAAGCGACTCAACTTTTAAACTGATCATACCACACCTCACAACTGTGCCATATTGGAGGAAATCAGTTGTGTCTGACTGATGTGAACCAAACTGCATTTCAGCAAATGTGTTCCAGACTGCTCCCAGGTTGGAAGAAAAGGCAAGAGCATGTAGTAGGAACATTTGAGGGCCAGGACAAAGTCAGAGGGTTATTTTAGTCTTCTTTTTACCCTTCACTTCTCTCCTGTTCCCTAGCCTGTTCTCACATCCTCCTCCTTTGTCTTTATAGCTCGCATTTGCCCTCCCATGCATTTACTTACTTGGGTGTTTTTTGCTCTCTTCTCTCCCCTGGCTAACTTTTCCAGACCTGAAGAAGAGCTCTGTGTAGCTTGAAAGCTGGTTTCTTCCACTAATTGAAGTTGGTCCACTAAAATATATTACTTCACCTACCTTGTCTCTCTCTTATTCTGGGACCAACACGGCTACAATAAGACGTCAAGCAGTGTATAATTCTTTATCTCCTGATGTAGTATTAATGATATCAACTTCTATTTCTTTCTCCCCCACTCCCAGCAGTATAACCTAACATGTGGTCCCCATTATTGATATACTGTTCTTTAGAAAACAGCTGTATTTTTAATTCCTCTCCTCACAACAAATTAACATCTGTATTCTAGAGCAGTACAAATACATTGCATTTGTTAGCTCATCCTTCAAATGAGGTATAAAAGGTCCATCACTCCAATCCTACATTTCATTTACGTGGTAGCCATTTTTAGAACATATTAAGTCCAACCATAACAAAAGCACCCTCCAGGGTTTATTAGAGATTATCAAATTCTGTGTGAAAAACAGACAGGCATGTGTATGACAAGCAATAATACAAAGCTTATGACAAATATTGATTTCAAGATCCTTGATCCTATGTAAGTAGTGTTTTAAAATGTTTGGGTCAACTTACTAGTGTTCTCTGGAAGCTTTTAAGAGACTGACTAAAAGCTACCACTTTAAGGACAGCAATTTATTTATTTTTAACACAGGAGAATATAATATGGTAAATGGCATCTATGAAGCAACAATCAGTATCCGGCCCTGATTCGGGAAAACATTTAAGCACATGCTTAAGTGCTCCCTGGATTAGGAATGCTGCACTGAATGGGAGCCCTTGGGAACTTATGTCTAAATGAAGCTATTGATAAAACGTGTTTAAATATAAATAGGTGTTACAGCAATAAAGGAACCCAGAAAGCCTTTTGGAGCAAACCGAAGAGGATACAAATGGACTCTCACTGAAAATTTAGAAGTGTTAAGTAAAGATAAGTGATAGTTACTTAGCAAAATCATATAGCATCACTTATTATAATGAGAAAAAATTCTTACAAGGCATGAAAAAAGCAGCTGCACTACCCAACCAATTAGACTTTTTTCTTTGCGACTCTGATGCCTGGTTTTCATTCACATTATCTGGCAGTTCAGAGGATCCTTAAAATAGTTGTATCTATGATTTACTTCCATTTTAAGGCACCTTTATACTGAGATAGAGAAGCAGGCCTTGAAAGATTTCTGAACAGAAATTTACTGCAGATTGCTATCTTCTAGAGATGTTCATGCTATAGAAAAAAACATGGTTACTTACCAGTAACTGTTGTTCTTCGAGATGTGTTGGTCATATCCATTCCACTTAGGCGTGTGTGCGTCCTTGTGCACGGTTCCCGGACAATTTTTTCCCCCTAGCAGTCCCTGTAGGGGCCGGCTTTGGCGCCCCCCTGGAGTGCCGCGCTCATGCCACGGTATATAGGATACTGCCGGCCATGCGGACCCTCAGTCCCTTCTTTCTGCCGACTCCGACAGCGGGGACGGAGGGTGGGTGAGGAATGGATCCTTGTTTTTAGGAGTGGTGCTCTGGGCCCCTGGCCTCTCTTTCTGGTTGGCAGCATCCACAACCAGAGTCCCCAGAGCTGGGTGGGTGTACAAGTACTAGTGCCCTTCAGCTGGCACGTAGTACTTCTTCTTGGCGCCCTTGGAGGTTGGGGCGACCAAGGAAGGGG
This sequence comes from Mesoclemmys tuberculata, assembly GCA_007922155.1. Taxonomy (NCBI): domain Eukaryota; kingdom Metazoa; phylum Chordata; order Testudines; family Chelidae; genus Mesoclemmys; species Mesoclemmys tuberculata. The sequence goes on along the minus strand of ML675649.1, from coordinate 38,513,402 downwards.
TCTGCCAGATGGCTTTCGCCAAGCGCAGGACCCTTTCATGAACGGGAAGAGCTACCCTGGGCGGTCCTTGAGTCCCCACACACCCGAAGAGGGGGTCCACCTCTTCCTCCAGTACCTTGACCTCCAGGCCAAGGTTAGAGGCTACCCGTTTCAGAAGCTCCTGATGAGCCCTGAAATCGATGAGAGGGGCCCCCTGGTCCCTGACGGCCGCCTCATCCGGCGATGAAGAAGAGGACAGGTGGTGGGGTCCAGTGGAGGGGCCCTCCCCGAGGTCCGACTCCCCCTCCGAGGAGCGGTCCCTCCCCTGCACCGAAGGTGCCTGCTGGTGAGCTATCTGGGTTACAGAGGCAGGGGCCGACATAGTTCCCTGCCCCATCTGGGCTGCCCACGGACCCCAATATGGCCATTGCCAAGGGGGTTGGGGCCAGCTTGGTGCCGGTGCGTGTACCTCCTCCTGGCGGTGGGTCCGGGATCCCAAGCCAGGCGAACGGTGCCAGCGGTGCCGCCAGGAAGAGCCGCTCTGGGACCTGCTACCAGACGATCCCGAGGAGCGTCGTCGTCTGCGGTGCCGGCACTTGGGCGACGTGGATGAATATGAAGACCGGTGCCGAGGGACAGACTTGCGACATCTCCTCCCTGGTGCCGGTGAGCGGTGCCGAGAACAGCATCTCGGTGCCGGACTGGAGCTGGAGTGTCATGACGAAGATCCTGAGCAGTGCCATCTCGACGAACGAGAACGGTGCCGGGACGACTCGTCCGACGACGAGGAGGGAGAGGTGCTATCGAGCTCGACTCTCCGGCATCGAGTGGTGGGCAGCCATTCCTCCGGTGCCGGGTGCGCCCACCCTTCGGGGACACCCATCGTGGGTTTGCCCCAGGACACAGGCCCTGGCTCTCTCAGCCGAGAAAAGGCCGGAGGCGCGGGCAAGGCCAGCAAGGCTCGAGCCACTTCAAACGCCTCCGGCGTGGAAGGGTCCTAGGCAGGGGGTCCCCCACTCCCAGGAGTTGGGGGAAGTTCCCTGTAGAGTGGTGCCGGCGGTGGCGGCACATCTGAGCACCGAAGCACCTCAGGGCTCGACCTCGGCCGCTCCTGCGGTGCGGGGGAGGAGAAGCGCTCCACGTGCGGATGGCGCTTCTTCCTTCTCGGCACTGGGGACATCCGGTGCCGGGGCACCTGCGGTGCTGTCAGAGCGCTCTGCACCAACGAGGTGCTCGGTGCAGAAGGAGTCCACATTGGCTCGGACGCCAGATGCAGGGCGGACTCCAGCAAAATGGCCTTAAGCTGGATTTCCCTCTCTTTCTGGGTCCGTGGCTTAAAGGCCTTACAGATGCGGCACCGATCCTTTCGGTGCTGCTCCCTCAAGCACTTTAAACAGCGATCGTGTGGGTCACTGACGGGAAAGGCCTTCCCGCAGCCAGCGCAGGGTTTGAACCCTGGCGAGCCCAGCACAGCTGGGTCACTAGAGCCCTAAGGCTCTTCCTATACTAAGTACGTATCCTAACTAACTGAAAAAACTAACTGAGTTCAGGGAGAACTGCTAACTAACTACTTACAGTAAAGGGAAAGACTTGAGAGGAGCAAGAGTTGTTCCCAACGACCGTCACGGGCGGAAAGAAGGAACTGAGGAGGGGAGGGGCCGGCGGCACCCTATATGCTGCCGCATGAGGGCAGCACTCCAGGGGGTGCTGAGACTGGCCCCTACAGGGGGCTGCTAGGGAAAAAGTTCTCCAGAGACCATGCACGAGGGTGCGCACACACCTAAGTGGAATGCATATGAGAAATCACTCGAAGGAGAACTAAAGTTAATAAGCTCTCATTTGACCATTGTGCCTGGCACTACAGGCCTAATACCATGTTTATTTTGTCAGGTTACTTTGCCTCAATGCATATGAAAGAGAGCTAACATACATAATGTCCATGGCACATTTTGAAAAATGTCTGGTAAGTAAGAAACCTATTTCTGTTCATTTAAAACCATCTTCCAAAGAGTTAATATGGTTGTTACTTAGCCAGGGGTTAGTGGGCCTGGAGATGGAATTCTTTATATTTACATTTCAAAGGATTCCAGCAAAGGTAGAGATTTTAAAACATTAAACTTGCAATGTAAGTTGCTGCCATTAGACCTGTAAGATAAACTAACTGTTTTCCACCCAGGGAAAGCACATTAGGAAAGCTAGGCCTCCTGCCAGTGAAAGCCCAAAATATGCGGATGTGTATTGTCCTTTGTTCCCATAAATCTTGTTTAGCTCCCCTAAACCTGCCCTTAATATCAGATAAAACCTCTTCCTTAGCTGATCAAGAAAAATTTCTGTATGCATAATATACATTAGGATGGTAATTCAGGGCTCCTTAATCCTTCCCCTCTTCTGTACACCCTAGTCAGGACCGGAAGATTATGGCCCAAACTAGAAAGAGATCCTTACTGCCATCTGCATGCCAACATATTAGAATGTAGTGCTTTTTATTTGTTATATCATCTTCCATATAACAGTGTCACAACATTCTTCACAACTAACGAGGATCTAAGTATATATGAGAGTACATAGGTCAGAAGTATCCAGTGCAGTCAATATAACAGAGTAGGGTGAAGAACAGTAAAATGTAAGCATGTAGAGAAAGAAAGGATTTAGGAGAAAAACCTGATTGGTTTCAGAACAAAGTGGTTTGGTGCAGAGAGATCAGAAAAGCTCTTGGCAATGCCTGATGTATTTTTATGTTCTAGGCATCCTCATGACAAACGTAAAGGTTGCTCATACATCAGGAAAATAAGTTTGCAAAAACACTGCCTGGCTGCACTAGTAATTTACAATCTCTCAACTGCAGAGATTGTGAACAGTGGCACTTTGTCATCTTACAGGCAAAACAGCTCTAATGCCATCGAGTCATGTTTCCGGCCACGATCATTTAGTGCAGGCTGTGACGAAAAGTTGTGCGTGCTCCTACAAATCCAAACGATGTCAGCTGTACCACAAGGTCATTGTACCTTCAAGGAGCTCAGATGCCACTTTTTTGAAAGATGGGAAGCAGGCTATCTTGCCTAAGAGACCTAATCTTTCCTAGATGGCCTTAAGTTATTTCTTGTGTTGGGTGAAAGAGGAGGGGATAAAGGTCCCACCTGAAATACAAATACAGTTCTCTTCCATCAAAATGGTTTCTTTTGCAGCTAAGAACTAATGAAGGAGCGTATGGGTATTGGGAACTGTACTACCATATTGAGCTGTCAAACTTATTGCTCTGGGCAAGGTTGTAGAGGACATCCTGACTGTGATGCTTTGGCTGGTGTAAATGGAGAATAAGACCATGTTTCTACTAGAAATGCTTTGGACTGATATAGCAAAACTGCCTCCACAAGCTAAACTGGTAAAAAGCACAGCTTTGTCTGCATTAGGGGTTTCTGCGGGCACAACTACATGGAGTCAGAGATCACACTTCTTTGCACCCCTGACTGACACAGCTATGCCAACAAGTGTGTGTGGGTCTAACTCCCACTGAAGTCAACAGAATTGCAGTAGTGCAAAGTCAAAGTGAGACCAGTTTTAAGTCCTATGTCTTCACCTCCCCTAATGAACCAGACTATTTCACATTTTATTATGCCAGATAATGTTCTGGCAATTTATCAGCAGTTTTAAAAAATTTTCAGCTCATATTAACACTTGTTATTTATGCTAAGTGTAAACTAAATGGAGCCTCTTCCATAATATATGAAAAATAAATGAGAATACAATAAAATTAATCCAGTAAGAAACTACTAATTTGATAGGAACTCTAGTTGCTGTAGTTACTTCATGGCATCTAGGACCACTGAGCAATCAACGTGCACCTGTAAGTTTACCGTTATGTTACTGTAAAGACATCTTGTTTGTTTTAAATACACAAGCACAGAAGAACCTCAGAGTTATGAACACCAGAGTTACAAACTGACTGGTCAACCACACATCTCATTTGGAACCGAAGTATGCAAATCAGCAGCAGCAGAGACACAAAACCCGCAAATACAGTGCAGCACCGTATTAAACATAAACCACTACAAAAAATAACGGGAAAGCAGCACATTTCTTCAGCATAATAAATTTTCAAAGCTGTATTAAATCAATGTTCAGTTGTAAACTTTTGAAAGAACAACCATGGCATTTTGTTCAGAGTTACAAACATTTCAGAGTTATGAACAACTTACATTCCCGTTTGGAATTCCAATTCGGTTCAGAACGCTGAGGTTTTACTGTAATTGCAGTTGGCTTCAAGAGACTATTTGCAAGAGCAAGGAAAACAGGCTATATAACCTCTAATGAACGGCAAAAGCAGTATTGTTAACAATTGCTAGCTTTCCTATATATGGCAAAAATACATTTGTGGTACACAGCAGCTAAAAGCATTTTGTTACCTTTCAGAACGATTGACAGTTTAGCCTTTCCTCCCTGTTCAATTCAAACAGCAGTGGGAGAATTACAGTTCAGTGTAGTCAACGTGACAGGATGGAAACAGCATTAAGTAAATAAAAATATGTCTAATTTTAATGACAAAAATATTTGTGTTTAGCAACAGCAGAAATGTTAAATTACTTTCAGGGCTGGAAGAGGGAGTATTTCAAGGACCACTTTTGACACATTCACTGAGGCTTGATTTCTGCAGCTATAAAAAATAAGGATGTCTATACAACTAGTGGAGAAGATGCTTTAACAAGTCGTTATATATAATTTGTATGTACTTTGGGCTACCTGGATAACAACACCTGAAAGTGAATATAAAATCTGAAAGAAAAGAAAATATTAAAATACCCTGATCTCTGCGTTTCAGAATTAATGCAAAATTCTTGCTCTTCTTCATTTTACTGTTATTCTGAGTTCGTTACCTTATGTATGAAAGCAATTCACAAAAATATATCTAAACAGCACTATGATGTGCTGTTGTCTGGAAAGGCTCAATACGTAAGTTTTCTTTCTAGTACATATGCTTGCAGTCTTCCTACCCAAAACATCTACTATCAATAAAAAGATCATTGGTACAAAATGCTTTGTTTCCTATAGATTTACAGTTTCCTTTTAGGATTTACAGATACATGTCAGACTGTTACTTGTACTTCACATCTTGAAACGTCTTAATTGTAACCACTGCCCTTATCTCAGCCTGTTTCTATTCTCAAGCCTCACTCAACACTGAGTGTTGACTCCAGTGGAAACAAAGTGTAGAACAATGGTAGGCCTACGCACATTACTTCTATTATCTTGCTCTGAAATTAGGAGAGGAACGAACGTGTCTCAGTAAATTCTAGTCATGAAAACAGCAATAGGAAAGTGCAGAAAGTAAGTGGCTGTGAAAAGTGATCGTTTAGTAAAAGTATGGCTCTCTAATCTGAAAGTTAGTCACCAGAGTTATGATAATGCACCTCAGCTCCTCTGTCTCTCACTGGATAGTTTTACGTACAGGTATTGTATCTGCTGTCTGGTTATTTTGGGTTAAATGAAAAAAAATAGTCACCAGCTTTACCTTGGAACTGAGTGGGAATCAGGACAAATGCAAAAGAGGAGGAAGAGGCACATGTGCACAAAATTGCATGATATCCATTTGTTACTGCATAGAGTCAATGCCTCTTTTTTTTTTTTTTTTTGGGTTATAAAAGCATGAACAGTCTCTATTTTTTAAACCTTATAATTTTACCATTCATCTATCCTGTCCCCTTCACCTACAAAAAACACCTGTCTACCTAAGGTACTGATACAGCCCCCATTAGTGCACCTCCCAATCTTTAATGCATTTATCCCCATAAAACCCCTGGGAGCTAGGGAAGCGCTATTAGAACTGAGATACAAAGAGACTAAGGGCTAGAGATTCCACAACCAGGGAGGTGATGGAATCTCCATCCTTAGAAGTACCTAGAGAGGTGGTGAAATCTCCATCCTTAGAGGTTTTTAAGGTGTGGCTTGACAACCCCCTGGCTGGGATGATTTAGTTGGGGTTGCTCGTGCTTGGACCAAGGGGTTGAACTAGATGAGCTCCTGAGATCCCTTCCAACACTAATCTTCTAAGGGCTCAATTAGACTCAGCTTTGCAGTGCCTGTATTTATATCAGGGATGCCTACCTCCATTCAGGATTCATAGTGGTGAACCCTCCCCAGAGCTAGAGGGCTAAGCCAGGTCAGCCCTTTCCCATGAAAAACTACAGTGGTGGTATTACCCCATCTTCTTATTACCATAGCCCAATGGTTGGAGCACTCAGCTAAGATGTCAGAGACCCAAATTAAAATCCCTCCTCTGCCTGATATGGAATAGGAACTTGAACCTAGGCTTCCCATTTCCAGGTGAGTGCCCTAATAACTGGGCTACAGAATCAATCTCTGTGTCTGGTGCAATGAATATTTAAGTATTTTATACAAAGTGGAACAGCTTCAACAGGAAAGAAGGCCACCTCAGACTACCTCATAGCCCCAGTGGCTACAGCACTTACATGGGAAGTAGAAACCGTGAATTCAAGTCCTTGCTCCACAGCCAGCAGAGGGCGGATTTGAACCCATCTCAGCATCCTGGGTGAGTACCCTAACTAACAGGTTGTTTGTTAGAAATCCTCTGCCAGCAGTGTTTTGTGTGACATTTTGGAAAGAAAAAGTACAAACACTATCACAGGATTCTGAAGGAAAACTAAATAAGTCTATACATCAATGATACCTTGGATACTGATTCCATGGACTTTGAATCTGTACTAGGTTCATACACATGGCAATCATACTTTTGGGAATGTGCTGAGAGGGAAAATTGAGCACAGGAACTCAGATGAAAATAATTTTCTTTACAGATTTCTCTTGCTTACAACAGAGGAGAAAAATGTTGATTGTGTCTAAGAAACTGAACATGCTAGTAGGTTCACTACATTAGTCACACAAAGCATGGTGTACTCGATTTGCATATATTAATTCATTCATATCTGTAAATAAGCAATTACAAGTTGTTCCTTGGATATTAGTTTCATTAATTTGATAGATGGTTACAGAATAATTCATTGCTAACAAGAACTGGATGAGCTACCACTTCATTGTCTGAACTGTCTGTATCCAACAATCTGTAATATTAGAGTTACCTTAATTTAGGTTTGGAGGAATGCATTTCTCTTGTCAGAAGAAAAATCACCATCAGTACATGTTTTTAAGAAGCCGAGTTATTTCAGTTCATTTTGAATCTCTGGCAGCATAGAAAGACTGTGGGCTGTTTCCAGGTGAACCTTGCTATGAAATATCCTAATTCTATGTTAACTCTATGAATACTTGATGTTTACATGCAGAGCGGCCAAGAGTACAGAGAACGAATAAGACTGATGTTGTTGATTTGGCTCTCAGAAAGGAAAATGTATTGGCTGGATTTGAACGGATATAAATTTGCTGCTGGTAGCTACAGGATTCATGGGTTGTTTGGGAAGCTTTTGGTGTACAGCACAGGAAATATCAAACAGTCCAATTACAATGATGAAAGTGCTCAATCAACATTCTGTGGCCCATCGCTCTGGTCTGGTAGGAAAACATTTTATCCACATCACAGTTTGTGGCTTGCCCAGATAGCGTCTGTTATCACCAATGGTTGTCCTTTTAAAATACATTGCACAACAGAAGGCCTGCAATTTTTATGACAGCACAGATTCCAATCTTTTTAGTCCTTTTAAGGAAAATTAATCATCATAGCTTTCTTAAAGGGAAAAACTGCCCACTGACATGTTGCTGCCATTCATTATTCTTTAAAATGTGCTATTCCTGTTCACAAGGATTCTTCCACCCGTCTCTGGCTACAAATCCCAATCTATTCCAGAGATGTACTCGCACTACCACTGCTGATCAGGCAGCTTCTTTGTGTTTGCTGTCTGCCAGTTCCTTGTGTTTATTTAGCAGTACGTTCCTGAAGAGCCTGAATTACAGATGTGTGTGTGAGGGGTGGAGTGTCACTGGGGCAATTATACATATATTTACTGGGGTTAACTGATCTCTGAGTACAAAGGATAGTCATCTTTCACTGAGTTTCCTTCTGATGTGTAAACTAGGTGCCCATGTGCGCATATAAATTTCTGCTGTGATGGGCAGGATGGACAGAGAATTAAAATCCACTGCTTCACAAACCAGAAGGAATAAATGAAAGCTGTTTTTCAGCTATTCATTTAGGGCCCAATACAACAGCCATTGAAGTCACTGGGACTTCTTCCACTTTTGGATCAGGCCCTTCCCAATAAATTTTCATATTTAAGTAAACAAAATGAATATTTTATGCTATATAAAAAGGACAATCAAAATGAGGGACATAGCTTTCTGTTTACAAGGAAGGGCATAAGGGTGATAAATACAGGCGTTGCTATGTGGGATCAGACTCGATCAATCTGCTTCGGTACTCTCTGTCTCTCCAGCAATATATTCCTTACACTTCACTGGCCAGCTGTGCAATACTGAACACGGGAGTAAATTGCTTCCCGACAGTTGCATATGGTCATCTTGCAACCTGAAGTAGAGAAAACTGGTTACCAGTACAACTGTCATTGGGGTAGCTGGCTGTACTAACAGTATTACAAAGATTCAGTTGTTTTATAAAAGTCTACCCACATTATTAGCCTCTGGCATACTGAAGCGGTGTCTTCCACTTCTGTTACAATAGTTCTCTCTAAAGTCATTCACTCCATGAGATGGATTCTAAAAATGATTGGTATTCTGTTCTACAGTCATTTATACTCTTGAGGTACTGCTAGTCATTATGTTCATCTAAAAGTATTTCAGTGATAAATGCTTTCTTGGATTTTTCTTTTCCCCTTTGGAATTACAGAAGGCCATGCATTTACTGGACTTCCATGTGTGATTGGCTTTATATTCTTCCAGTCTAACTGTTTGACTCCTATCAGCCTTTTTAGGAGCTCCTATCAACATCATTGATCAAATGGCACTGACCATACCAAATCTCGGGTTTGGTTAGATGAACTGTCAGATTAATAGTCAAAATGGCTACAGAAAACGGCCAGCAAATGCAGATCTTTAACAGATGTAAAGTAAGACATGCAGATCTGGAAGCTCTATAAAATTTAGTTTTAGAAGTCAACAGTGGGGTTTAAAACTAACTATCAACTCAAACAGAGCTTTGATCTTTGTACACTCCTTTGCTTTAACTCAGTTGATCACTAGCTTTTTTCCTCTGTTTTACAAGATAGACATGGATTTGTTATATTTTCTTAAGTCCTGGGAGCTGCAATTTTATAGTCTGATGCAATGTCTCTCATTTTCTGCAAACTACACAGTGTGTCTCAGCTTTATTATGTGCAAACATGAAAAATAATTGGCCAAGCTCTGTCTCACTTACATCAATGAAACCAAAGTCAGAATTTAGTGTAATTTTATAAAAAGTCTACAAATGTTAATCCAGGGTCTGATAGATACTAAGAACAATGTTACTTAAAGAATGACTGCTCACTTCTCATGTCACTGCACTCTTTATACTTTACATGGGCCTTCTTCGGCTAGAATAAAACGGAACTGCTTCAGACAAACGGCATTTCAGCTATATAAACTTCCTTGATTACCATTTTTTGTTTTTAGAAACAAAAGGGAAATAAATGCAGTCCAAGTTTAGCCTTCTTGTTCATAACTAAGCTGTCCCACATAATTAAAGGGCTGGGCTCTTAAACCTTTGTATTTTCCACTGCAACTTCTAAAGAAAACTACTTAAATAATTCAAGATGAAAGAGCAATGGAATTCTGAAAGATGAATGCTCATTCAGTGTTTTCAGTCAGCATTTTTTTCTTGTATTAAAGCCAAAACAGTAAGTAATGCAGGCATAAAAAGTAGAGAGCAATTGCTCGCTGGTGACCAAGGGTAAGAAAGGTAAAACGTTTATTTCCTGGTTGTTCCTACGGTTCCACTCCCCAGAATCTTAATTATATTTCATGGCATTCTGAACTTGTAAAAGGACATAAAACATATTTATAGCTCACTTAAACTCTCAGTAATGAAACAGCCAGCCTACATACGACCTCTGATAATCAATTGAAAGCTATCTGTGTATTAATGTTTAGAATACATAAAGGTAATCATGCCTTTCTGTGGAGGACAAATGCCTATCAAATACGAGGAGGAATTATAGGAAAGTGAATTGTCTGTTGATTGCAGTTTGGTCTAAATCAGTCCAGACAAAATTTTGCACTGATTGAAACCTAAAACAAAATAACCCAAACAAACTATTTCTTCTGCCAATGTATGTTTTATTATTACTATTATCATAACATCTATCAATTGCAGCTACATTTTGCTAGGACACTGAACAAATACATAATAGGTCTTATCTACATGGGGAATTATGCTGGTCATTTTTATTCTGGAATAACAGCATCCACACATGGAGTTATTCAGAAATACTCTGAATAATCTTAAACCAGTTTGGAAGTTAATCAAGAATAGTTAATCCACTTAAAGTCACACACCTTGTTTGGGATTAATTTTCATGTGTAGATAAGCACATAAAAAGATGATTTCTGACCCACAATATTTTCAGTCCAAGTCTGTGTCATTTTCCCACCTCTAGACAGCAAAAAAGCTCATTCTACAACAGAATGAACTTCAAGGTCTTTAAAAGTTCCATCTAACTAATGGTGCTTGATGTAGGTTACTGATTAATAAACCAGAGAGCTAAAAGAGCATTCTGCTGCAGTAATTCTATTATGGGCAAAGCTGGCAGCACCACCTAGTAGTGAGATTGCCTGCCACTTCCCATTATAAAATGTTTTTTTTCAGTTGTTTTTATCTTTGTCAAACTTTAATCATTTGGGCTGAAATTTTCCATGCTGGGTGTCTGCCTCATGGTGAATTTCTTTTAAAGTGTCAGTCACTGCTTCTGAGAACAATACTAGAGAAAATTACCTTTTGCAATATTCAAAGATCCTGGTGACCTTTTCTTTTAAAAGCGCTATAGCCCCAATATTTTGGAGCAGGGACATGAAATTTGGCAGAAGGGTGGGCCTGTGCCTTTTGCTGTTCCTCTGAAAATCTGCACAAATTAGGCCAAATTATAAACCATTGGAGGATGTCAGTCTGCACGTGCTCAGCAGAGACTTCCTAGAGTTTAACAGATAAAACTTCTGCAGATTCCATCTTCACTGTCCATGCTCAAAACTCTCACAGCTCCTTGTGCTAACTAGATGGTGCATGCACCATCTCTGCAGAAAAGAGTATGCGTTGCCCTATAGGATTACAGGGGCAAAGGTGGACTTTCTCTGTAATTGCAGCTCCTGGCTGCTGTCCATACTTGGCTGGGGTTAGACACCAGAACTAAGAGCAAGGAGCCTGCCTCTCCTGTGCTCTGAAGGTATGTCTACACTGCAGTGTAAGAACAGGGATCGTACTCAGGCTCAAGTCTAATTCCCCTTCTGTCTACACACAAATTATGCAAACTCTGGGCTCAGACCAAGGATCCCAGGAGGGTAGAGGGTCCTAGCATGGTCAAACAGGGACCCAGTGCTTAAGCCCTATTGCTTTGCAGTGTAGATACAACCCCACTGGACTTGTGTTCTGGGCATCTGCCAAAAACATCCCACAAACTCACAGGCCAAATTCCTTTTTCCACAGTTGGAGGACTGGAAGATGGGATTGGTTGGGTAAAGAGATTGAGATTAGGACAGAGAGCCAGTGAGGTGGGGGGGGACATGGAGCCAGTTGGTAGGGGGAAGGGAAACACTGATCAGATGAGGGGCTGAGAAGTGATGGGGAGACTGGAACTAGCTGGAGAAATAGACTGGGACAGGGAACCAGTGGGGGAGGGATGGGGTGGGAAGACAGATCCAATGAGGAACTGTGGTGTTCAAGGAAAACTAGGGACTGGCTAAATAGAGACTGGGATAAGAAGTCTGAGGAATGGAGACTAACCCTGGGTAGGCAAGGAGAATGGGAACAGGATGAGAAAGAAACAGGATGGGGCAGACTGGAAGGGGTGGGGGCAGAAGGGGTCAAGCTTTAGGGAAAATGGGCAGAAGAGTCTGTGATCGCTACAGCACACTTCCCTCTAGGGCCTGGAATGGAACTCAAGATTCTGGAGTCTCACCATTCCTCTGCTGACAGCAGATATTAATACTCATGGGCAAAATGTCTGTTATCTCCTTTTAATGCTGGTCCACACAGATAACCTATTTGCTGTCAGTTACTCTGTTAGCTCAAGTGGCGGAGGTCTGCGGAGTATATTTAAAGAATTGACCCCTGGTGATTAACCACATGGATGTCAATACGATGCCACATAAACAGAATTAATTTTTTTCTGTTTGGTTCTATAAAATCCTAGGAAACCACACACAAAAAACTATATTAAGAGCCCATTATTAAAGTTGCAAAGTCCAGCAGTCAAAAGTTAAGAAATGCCTCAATTAAAGTTATATGGGTCCTCTGGAAAAAAAAGTATGTAAATAAAGACTGTATTATAATGCATATGCATAAGGAGGTCAAATTAAAGTTGCTCAGGTAACCTAAATTCTGGCATTTCCAACTTTTGAGTGGTTGACATTGCAAACAAGGTTCTTTTGATGTAGTTTTTGTATGTGCTAATATTTATTGTTTAGAGAAAAATAAACCCTTGGAGCTGGCCCTGTGACCTGAGAGTAATGTTCATTATTAGCATGTGGAAGATCCCAGTTGGAAGACCAGGCCTAAGGCCTCTCAGAATATGCTTCAGAGACTCATACTTGGATGGGAAATGGGAGTAAAAGCTTAATAGTACCTGACACTATTCTTGCCTGCCAATTAAGAGGTGCTTAAAAGCATGTAAAAAAGTACAGCTCCGCAGAAAAACAAAACAAAACATCTTTCAAACAACAGGGTCTCAGATGTTACTGAATTAATTTCAGATTTTAAAAGGAGCCATGATCTTCTTGAGATGGGTAAAAATAAGTCTGGTGTTAATTCCTGTGGCTTTCATTTGGGGGCATGACCAATTCTGGGACCTCCACTCAAATAAAGCGAGGAAAAATACCCTCCAGCCAGTAAAATCAACTTCCTGGCCCTGGTCCAAATTTTGGGTGTTGCTAGCCGATGAATGTTACTGCCCATTAATCATGAGTTAGCTGGAAATCTAGCTTCTCTGAGTAAAGGTGGAGACAATGCCTCAATTTACAGTGTGTGGATGAACCTAGTCAAACTGGATGGCTATCTTCTGTCATGAAACCTTGCAAGCTGAGCACACAGTAGGCAATTTCTGTCTGTAAAATGGGTACCACGGTCTGGAGGCAGGAACAGCGTGTGTGCGCGTGTGGATTTTTTTTTTCATTAAAATTTTCTTTCTATGACTCAGAATCAACCACTCAGGTTGAGGGGTTCTCCACTTATCATTAAGGCAAAACTGTCACGATTAGCATAGAACATTTTTTGTTTTAGTTACCATTGGACTTAGAGCTAATTCCTCCTGACCTGAGCTACCAGGAAACGCTTTCATATCAGGCAATTAGGATATCCATAAGAATAGACAGGGTGGTGGGGGAGTGTTATAAAAATAATTCTGAATGCCCCATTTGTAAGCTCCTTCCCCTCTTACCTCACACCTTCTGTTCTGCCCCTTACCCTTGTGTCTCTCTGCTTCTCCCTCTGTGACCTCCCTCTCTTCATTCAAATCTTTCTCTACAACTAACCTCGTCCTTTCAATGCTGTCACACCAGGCATTGTCTTTATCATTGTCAAACAGAAACCCTATTTAAAACGTATTAATTCAGTCTGTGCTTTTGAATCATCACCAGATGATTTTAAACTGTGAGCTTGTTGGGGCAAGAACCATCTTAGTGAAATGATCTGTTCCACTAGAGTCACCCCACAAATACCAGAAGAAAAAGGATTTAGTAATGGAGTATTACTACACTGGGAGAAACTTCCATCTGCTCCCTGTTTCTTGGGAACTTTCCAAGCAAGTGAACCTGAGCATAGACTAGAAGGCACATTAGAGAAGAAGACTAACATGTCAATCTCCTTACCAAATTGCTGAGTGATGGAATGAGGGGTAACCTGAGATGGGGATGGATGGATGGATCTGGAGTAGCTGAAGAAAGCATTGGTGCTTTTCCAATGGGAGTAAATTCTGGCCATGTCTCCTGTGACAAGTTTAGTATATGCAGCAGCACAATGAGTTTATAGGCAATTCATTATTCCTCAAAAGCCAATTTATTCATTTTTAGCTGCATTAAAACAGGGCTTTACATTTTAAAAGCGAATCACTACACCATCGGGGGGAGGGAGAAGGGGGGAACAGGAGGGCTGTTGTCAGAAATAACTCAATTATCTCCAGCATTTTAAAAGTTGAACCCATGCCCACTAGTAATGTTACATTACACCAAACATTATTTCCCAGCACCTTGATTAATGGGTGGCATGACCTCTGGTTTGCAGCTGTCTTGCTTTTTTTTTATTACAGGTACACAGCTTAGAATACAGCTGAGTAGAGATGGACATTACTGAGTTGTTTAGTAATGTATTACTTGCAAGACACTAATGGAAATCTAACCAAAAGGTTAAAGTCCCAAAATAATCACAATGAAATGGTTTCCTTATTGTTTCAGGGTTCTCCTTAAAATGGTAGATCTTCACTTATGTTTTAAAAGCGCTCCAGACCACAATTTAACTCATCGTGTATTAGGGTGACCAGATGTCCCCATTTTATAGGGACAGTCCGAATATCCGGTGCTTTTTCTTATATAGGCACCTATAATCCCCAACCTCGGTCCCAATTTTTCACACTTGCTCTCTGGTCACCCTATCATATATCCTTGGATTTTCATACTCTTCCAAAACCAAACAAAAAGGTTTATTCTCCTACCAGACCCCTAAAATCAGACCCACTATTTTCGGCTGTGAACCTATGAATTTCAATGCAACCTGGGCACCATAAAACATCACAGGCATAATTCTTAGCCAAAACACCAACACACAAACAATCTTCACAGCTCGCTATATGATCATTTTTCCTATTTTGTCCCAATTCCTTTCAGATTATTCTTTAGCAGCAATCACACATTGAGCCACTGAAAGAGATTTTGTCTACTATTGTTTTAAGCGGCAGGGGAATATGTATGCATTAAGTTTGGAAAAGCGGTTGCAGCAAATGCAAATCAATACAGGTTAAACGAAAGCTTCAAAAAAACAATGAAGTAGTTTCAGAGGAGAAATAAGATATCTTTATTTCTTCCCCCTACTGAACAGTGGGACCTTCCATATCCTTATAAAAGCTCCTATCTCTCTGCACTACAAAGGCACCATCCTTCTGGTCAAGGTCTGGGTGATATTTGGGATGACCAGCTGTCCCGATTTTATAGGGACAGTCCCAATATTTGGGGCTTTGTCTTATATAGGCACCTATTACCCACACCCCCAACCTCACCCCGATTTTTCACACTTGCTATCTGGTCACCCTAGTGACACTTGTACTGATATTCTTGCTACTTTTCATTAATCAGCGAGGGTAACTGTAGAGCAATGCAAAGCCCTCTTTCCTCTAAGCCTAGAGCATGAAGCCCAGCAGTAAATTACACAGCAGTAAAGAGACTTCTGACTTGTAAGGTAGGTAGCCAGCCTCTGAAATAAAGCTCATGTAGTTCAACTAGTAGCCCCTTGTGCTGAACACTGAGTCATATTTTATTTCTTAGATACTCCCAAAATATTTTTGCATATCCTCTCTATGGCTCCATTTCAGCAAAGCATGGGCTTAATCAGAAGCACGTGTTAAATGTCTTGTGGAGTCAGACCTCACATGGGCAGTTCTATTCTCTATTCTCCATGCAGTGGAACACACATTTGTACCAGTACTGTCTTGGCTAATTCACAGTGCTAACAAAGACATGTTATACTAGTGATCATGTTTTCAAATAGCCATGAGCTGCCAGAAAACTGAGTTTCTTACTGCAATGGGTCATTTTCAGCAAATACAAGGAACGGAACCAAAATGAGACCCTTGAATACCCCAGGACAGCAGCAATCCAGTTCCTGGAAAGGCCCAGGACAGAATATACTGCATTACTGTGTTTTTAAAAACCAAGAAGCCACATTAGTGTAACCTGGAAAACATGGAATGAGAAGGAGGAGGAGGGAAGTAAAGCATCTGTAATCAACTGTGGGGAACATAAAGGCGAGAAGTCCATCATGTAACTTCGGCCTACTGACAAACCATTATCTTACTCCTGGTGCAGACACTTCAACCATTAGCGTGATCCTCAAAGGACAGAGCAGCTGCAGCTCCCATGGGCTTTTGCGCTGCTCTGAGTGCCAAAAAATCTGGCCACAATACATGGCCACAGCTACCTCTTGGAAGGAAAGTCTCTGTTTTATTCTTCTTTCAGTTTGTATAACAGGTTTGCCGAATTCATCAGTTCTCCTGTTTGGAAGGCCTTAGGCAAAAGGCTTTAGTACCACAGACAAAGGGCAGATTTCCGCATCTTAGACAGGGAATCTCTTGTCCTCTCTGTTATACAAAAGTAAGAATTTGTAAAGCCAGTAAGGAATGGATCATTGCAAGGTTTGAAAAATAAAAGGGTGTTGTAGAGGACACCATACTGGCAGTCAGGAGACCTAGGTCCTATTCCAAGCATTGTCACTACCTTGTTGTGTGACCTCAAATAAGTCACTTCACTTCTGTTTCCCTTTCTGTCCCTTTAATTTTAGGGCATGTCTACACAGCAAAGAAAGACCTGTGGCTGGGCTGTGTCAGCCGACTCGGGTTCCTGGGGCTCAGGCTATGGGACTGTTTCACTGTTGTGTAGACTTCCAGGCTCAGGCTGGAGCCCTGGGACCTTCCTGCCCTACAGGGTCCTAGAGCTTGGGGTCCAGCCCAAAGTCTAGCGAGAAACGAACCAGCCCCACAGTGCGAGTTGGCTGGCATGGGCCAGCTGTGGGTTTTTCTTTGCTGTGTAGACACATCCTTAGAGTGTGAGCGCTGCAAACCAGGGATTGCGTCTCAAGATCTGTGTGTACAATGGAGCCCTGAACTTGGTCCAAGCATCTACATGCTTCTATAAAACAATAATATAAAAAAAACTGCTTGTAACAAGCATAATTTTCATGGACAAAACAAAGAACCTGTATTGCCCTGAATGAGGGAAAATACACTGAGAAAACACCCAAAAGCCAAATATAACCTGCTATACAGAAAGTTGCCATATTTTCTAGTATCATAGTTTCAAGTTTACTATTTGTACCAGGAACCAAGATGGCACATCCCCTCATATGCCCCATTTTTGGAACCGTGAACGCAGCTAAATTAGATCTTCAGCTGATTAGAAACATCAGGATGAATCTGGAGAAGGACTGAGTTGTATGCGCACAGGGTTATATGCAGTATAAATGTCACTGCAACAGAGCTGAGGGAAGACATTCTACTTCCTTCCATTTCTGAGAAAAATAGAGCATAAGATGGCTGAAGGATGGGAACTGTTCAATTTGAAAATTAGTTAAACTAATTGGAATATGGCTGAGTGTACATTGGTTCATATAACAAGCGCTTCTGAAAAAATGTGCAGAAAAATTTGAGCTATTCATATCTCATGTCATTGATTTGACCTCAATTCGGCCATCTGAAAACAACTGCACTCAGCACAATGGCTGTTCAATCACTGATGGCGATATCCAGCATTTAGAATAAAAGCTAGGCTGTATCTTCTGTGAAATTGGAGGTTTTCAGAAAGACTCATGCATTAGTCCCTGAACATTAAAAATAAAACCCACCAACAGAGTCTTTTAAAATGACTTTCAGGACACCACTAACTTCTTGGGAAATAATTCTCTGCCATCCAATATCGCAGAGAAGCAGGTGCTTTCTTTCATGTCCCAAAACAGATGTGCATTTCACTGTTGTCTGAGTACTTAGGAGAGAGAGGGTGGGCTTTTTGGGTGACAGAATATGCTAACATCTGTTGTTTTATTGCATGTGCACAATTGAGACGTATGCTTTACCTTTCCTACATAAATCTATGTACCATAAGCATGAACAAGCAGCTCATAATACATTGTCTATGGGGGTCTATTATTCCCTGTGCAAGGCATCCAAAAGCAGTATGCTTTCTCATCCAGCTGCCATTCCTCCCCCCGATTTTTGTTTTTAAATAGGAAAGAATATTGTGCTCATGTCATTCTTTAAAGTAAGCTGCTACATGCACACTAAAACATACCCTGCAGTGTACAATGGAGGTTTGCAGCTTTAATGTGAAGTGAATAGGCCGTAAGGAAAAAGAAAAATCCAGGTGCTAAACCTGTTATAGGTGAAGATAAGCATTCACTTCCCTGAGGCAGCTACCTGTCAGGAGTAATCTCCCCAAGTTCTGGAATGCGTTTTTGATAGGCACCACACCCCATTCCACTAAAACCATATGCGTGAGATGCTCAATATTGTACATGAAACAAATCCTTTTTACTGAGCTCGATTCCTGCAGAAAGCAGCAGCACAAGAACCATCATAAATCATTCCCAATTGTTTGTGTTTTCTTAAGGTAGTTGTTTTTCTGAAACAAACAGCGAAACCACTGATGAGCTCTTTTCGCCTTGCTACTAAAAGGAATCAAGAGAGAGGGTCTTTTGTTATGCGTCGTGTGTCTTTTTCCGTATGCCCTAGTTTTGTCACTGTTTGGGACAGTTCCCTTTTCTTGTCGGGTTCAAAGCCGTTTTGCACAAGCTGCCTCAGCTAAGAAAAAATGATAAATCCAGGAAGCTGCTTTTGATGCTTCCCTTCAAAAGCATACTAATGCAGTGAGCCAAATCCTGCCCTCAGCAGTGTTGAAGTTGCTTAGGTGACTGAAGACAGAATTTGGCTCTCTGTCAATCAGACCCAAAAACTTTTTAGTGAATAAAAAAATTAAATCCTTTTGTTTCAGTGTTTAACTTTCGCTTTTAGATTTAAGGAAGTATAATTAAAGGTAGTTTCAAAAGGAAAAGTTGTTTTGAATCAAAAAATAAAAACGTTTCATTAAAAAAAATCACAATGAAACACTGATTTTGTGAAGGTTTTATTCAAAGTGAGACAATTTGCCAAAATCTATACAAATTCACAATTTGTTTCAGGTGACCTGAACCTACATTTTTTGATGAAAAGGAGTTTTGATAGAGCAGGATGAAATTTTCCGACGTGTAACTGACAGCAGAATTTGGCCCATGGTTTATTTTTTAAGTGGGTGAGCATTTACCAAAACATACTGTAGTTAGCTGTTACAAGAATTCAGTGTGAAAGTTAAAAGCACATTTAGCATATCTGTTAGCTCTCAGGTTTTTTCCTGCTTATAAAGGCTGGGTTTTTTCCATCTTATAGGTAAAAAAAAATCAAAGAATTTTTACTGGTGGCATAATTCTGTCGTCCCTGCCAATTCTAGGAATCTTAAAATATTTTACTGATTGGGGGCAAAGTTTTTAAAATAGATTTATTTATTCCATTAATATATATAGAAAAAATGTCTATACCCCAAGTTCTGCATGTCCTAACAATAATGAAGCGTTGAGTCAAAAAACAGTACCTAGCAGTACAGCCACACAAGAATCTATCCACAGAACTCTATCAAATAAATGGCTTCCACAACATGTCCTCAGGCTGGTTTGGACCAATGGGGAAGCAAGTTCCAGAATCAAGCATAGTCCTTTCTCTTATAGCTCCAGGGTCAAGCTCAGGAGCAGCCAGTGATCTCAATTGCAGCAACATGAAATATAGAGATACCAAGTAGAGGAGTCCCTGTCCAGTTAGGGATTTATAGGTCAAAAGCAACAAACTGAAATCCACCTGTGGACCAATAGGCAGCCAGTGCAGATTCCAGAGCACTGGTGTCATGTGCTCAAAGAGAGAAACTGCCTACTAAACATCAGCTGCAGACTCCAAATGAACACAGGAATTCAAAGTGTAGACCCACACAAAGCACATGTTCGATGTGTACCAATTCTAATTGTTTCACAGTGAAGCTTTCTGTGCTTATGAATCCTATACTTAAAGATGGGCTCAAGCCACAAAATTCAAACACCTCTAACTTAACTGGTGTTTAGATCTGGGATTTTGGTTCAGCCTGTTATAAAGATAGAAAGCGTTTGCAAAATTCAGATCCCAGACTGGATTTCGACCCCAAATTTTAGGGGGAAAATAAATAGGCAGGAGATACCCTCTAATAAACCTGTTTTGTTACATTAGATGCTCACACAAGCAGAACTTTCTCCAGCAAATCAGAATTTCATTTGATAAAATTCACTTAAATGTATATATACCTTTAATACGTATTTACAGTCATAGAATATTAGAGTTGGAACGGACCTCAGGAGGTCATCTAGTCCAACCCCCTGCCCAAAGCAGGGCTAACTCTGGTCTCAAGTTGCAGTGGGGGAGGTCTAGGTTGGATATTAGGAAAAAAGTTTTTCACTAGGAGCATCTTTAATTTACTCTTTTAACTCCATCCTTATAGAAGAGGTATACTTCAGTTGGGAATTCTATGTACTGTGTCCTAAAATAAGTGAATTCCTTTTTATAAAGAAACATTTAGTTGAGCTTAAAATAAGATAAAAGAGCAGAAAACACAGTACTTTATAAATCCCCTAAAAGATTAACCTTTGTTTCATGACAACTTCCAACACTCCCCACACTCTTACAATTTAAAGGAATAATTCATTTTAAAAGAAATATGTAATTATCTAAAAATAACTCCAAAGCCATGTTCTTAATTATGTACATTGCCTTGTATCTTAACATACTTGGTCTCCAGCTAATATTTGAAGTTATGTAATCTTGTAGATGACTTCAGATATTCCAGTAGGTAACCTCTTAAAATATTTTTTTTTATTTTAAATAAACTGATTAATAAATCTTAAAAACACTGGAATTTATGTCAGTTAAAAGTACATTTTTGTACACCTTGCAATGTGGTAAGAAATGGAGATTGTCAATTTCACTTTCTGATATTCCCTTAAAAATTCTACATAAATTATAAAAAAAGACAGATTTCCTGGCTCACAGCTAAAGGTCACCAGCCACAGTGCTGCAGCTAACTGCACTGAAGCATTCAAAAAGGAAAGACTAGCACAATATTTCACTCTTATTTAAAAGTGATTTAAAAAGGGGGGGAGGAGGGAGGAGAGGGAGATAAATTAGGGTTTTAACAATTTAGCTTTGATTAATACCATAAAAACAGCTTTGTTCCTTTCTTTTTGCAGCCCCTTGCTGTCACTTCCTATTGACACTTGCTCTTATTCATTGTTTTTACACATCTATGCCAGCAGTGTTTAGAACATAATGACATGCCGTGCAAGTCCCAGGGACACAGCTTCTTAGATGAAGGGGTGGAGTTGCTATCCTACAGGCAGCTACAGAACTGCAGTAGCTCGCATCAGTTATATTTAAAAAATGGGAAGTATAAATGAGATGAGATGTAGTCTAGATAAGATGTAACCACCAATATAGAGTATAATGCTATCAGATCTTTTCATTTGCCTTCTTCATGGGGGATCAGAAATTTACCAGGTACTGGCTTAAGTCAATAACAGATTTAAAAAACAACTTTACAAAGTTTTATCTGAAACCCGAGAATCTGGAGATTTCTCAAATGCTCAAACACATAGACACACATATTTGTGATGGAGGAACGACAAAGAACAGTGACTTTTGCCAAAGAGGCAAATAAATAGAATTGAATAGAATTGACTGCTCTAGGCATGAGTCAGGGAACAAGTGCTTGTTTGCAAACTACTGCTTTCCAACCAGCAGAGGGAGCACCACGCAATTGTTACAGGTTCTTTTATCCACATGGGGGATTTTTTTTTTAAAGTAAGTATCAACATTTTACACCCCTCCACCTCCTCAGAGTGCATCAGTTGTAAAGCAGGGCAAATCTCAGATTAAAATCGGCCCTTTTTAACTGAGAAATATGTCTATTTTAAAAACAAAGTCCACAAACTCTCCCCACAACAGATAGTCTGCAGGTCTCTCCCAGACTCCCAGTACTATTAGTATTTTTGTTATTCAAATTTCTCTTCCAACAATCTGACGTACACAAAGAGTGCAGGACTTGCAAGTAAATGAGCCACAAGAAAAAGCCAACTGAGCCGTAACTTGACTTCCTTATAAACACATCCTGAGTAGGCACTATACTTCTGCACAGCCCATGGCTCCATGCCATATCAAGTTAAACTGCCCTGGGAATGTAGAAGTCAAATAATAAATATGTGAAAGACGATCAAATTGCAGGATGGCAAGAGCAGGGTGCAATTCCATAGTTATATTTTTTAAAATCTGAATGTCATGTCTAGATACTATGTTGACTGCTGCCCTCTAAATACTTTATGCTAGACAGAGAATTTTCTGTCATTGGCCATGGAGAGTTGTCCCAGGAGCAGGCTGTGAAAGCGGTACAGTGGATGGTAATTCCTGCACTTGGGCAGAGGTGATTTCTCAGAGAGCAGGTTGTAAGACCATTTGGGGCTTTACAGATCAAAACCAACAGGCTGAACTGCTCTCAAAGCAGCACGTGGAACACCCGTGTAGAAGACAGTATTCAAGAAGGGGCATTTTCTAGAGGCCGTTTCTGAGAACTTGACAAGTAGAGGCTATTGCAGTGATCAGCACCAACATCACAAAGGCAGGATTTCCTGTGGAGCAATCTGCAACTGCAAGGGAAAGTGGAGGGTAGCCTCCAGGCCAGAAGTTCAACACACCATCCCTGCCACCAGAGAATCCATAAGTAACAAGACCACCAGGCTGTAAATAATATTGGCAAGGTTGTACACCCCTGTCCTATGGAAATCACACTCACTACTCTGTCCCATTCCTTTCAATGCTTCCCTCCTATAACAAAAACCCGATAACCCTACAAGCCAGAACACAGCAACCCCTCTTCCCTGCAGGCCAAACACACATCAAACAAGAGGGATGAAAAGCTGAAATCTTGCAGAACTCCATACATGAGTGGCCTGAGGGAGCGGGAGCAAGTACTTATTACCATACTTTAGGATCTCTCCAGAACGAAGGGACAAAGCCAATGAAGGGCCTTTTCACTGCTTAACAGGTAATTCATCAAACCCTAGTAGTTCATGGTATTCAAATCTGCTGATACTGTAGATCTAACAAACCTGCAAGGACCATTATACCCATGTCCACCACTGGAAGGAGTATAGACTTCCAGTGTGAAGCTAGAGGAACTTCTTTATTGAGGCTGTTTAATAACATCACTTTTTATGCGCAAGACATTGTGTCAACTTCAAACCAAGTGGCAGTCCCAGTGGTTGAGGATGCATGTTTCAACATCATCATTCTGCAACTGATCTAACTCCCTCATCCCCCCCATCCCAGCGTGGGTTCCTTTCATCTGAAATTTCCAGTGGAATTGTAAAGCAAAACTTTTCTCATAAGCAAATTAGTGCCTGAAATTCAAACCCAGAATGGTAAATAGTCTTTTGCATCACACATCCTGCATAAATCTTAAGCTTGATATTGATTACAGCAGTAGTTAAGCAAACTGAAAAAGATGTAATGGGAGCAGGAAACATCTTCCTGGGCCTGAGGGCTCAACTGAGCCTGCTGCAAAAGAGCAATGATTTGTACATTACGGTTTGATAAAGTAATACTTCGTTTTTTGTTTTGTTTTTTTTTAACATTTACTGCTTCGGGCCCAAGAAAAATGTTAGATGTATGTCTTGGAGAGATAAAAGGAATATTTTTCTCAATCATAAAGAACATCTGGGTGGCTCCAAAGAGGAATTTAGAAAGAGAAGGACCCTGTTTTGCTTTTTTAAAGCCATTCTTTTTCTTTATCAAACAACAAAACAAAATTCAGTTTATTAAAGTATTTGCCTGCTGGGCAATCTCTGTTTGCTAGCGTAATCCTCAATATTTTGAGCCAGAGTCTACTCTCAGTTATCTCTAGGATGTGGCACTGAGTTCAGTCAACAGTAGGTTTATGGGCCATGATTTTCAAACATGCTACCCGAATGTTACAATATCTGGGTGCCCAACTTGAGGAACCAGGTCTGATTTTCAGAGGGCAGCAAATATGCTCTCACACTTTCTGAAAATCAGACCTTTTTGGAGTCAAAATGGGCAGTCAAAATCACTAGCCACTTTGGAAAATCTTGGCCTTAATCTTTCATTAGAGTAAAATGAAAAATTAATTCCAAGCTTTTAAAGGAAAGCCTTTGCTATAGTCAACTTCAACTCTGCCACTGCAATGCACCGTGCAGAGATGCATTGCCTTGTTTTCTTCCTATTCAGTGAAAAAGACCTTAATCTTGGCTATCTGCTTCTGAAGGTCAGGCCTATTTCTGTAGATCTGCGTGTTTCTTGAAATCTCCAATTTTATCCTCCTCTCCACTATTACCCCTCCCCTTCCCCCCCTGTTCTTTTAACTATAGCTCCATATGACAATCATTGATAAAGGTAAGAGGACTGTGATTCTAAATGCCTGGTCTTTTTCAAAATAGGTATTGCTGATAATAGATATGGCTCCAGAATCACAGGTCAGCTCTATTTTGCCAATAAACTACTTATTTCCACTGGCCTGAAGACCTCAAAGCTCTCAGCTTGCATTGCAAAACGGATTCCACTGGTAACAACAGGAATAAGCCAGCCAGCCATATTCTTTGCTTAGTGTTTTGAAAGCAATGCTGCATCCCTGACACCATGCTTCTCCACAACATTGTAAGGGTGATTGCTGCATTAAATTTCTGCCAGCTCACCATGAGTATCTGAAGCAAATGACACTTGCTAACTTAGTTTCCTAAATGAAAAATAACTACAGACATTAGAGTCTTCCCCAGGATCATGCTTTTCACCTACAGCTCAAGGAATATTGCCAAGCTTCTTGTAAATTACCTCAGATGTTATGCTGCTATGGTAATGCTCAATGTTGTCATGGTTGTCTGTGAAAGCCACTTCTGTGCCTATGTATACAGGTTTTAGGTACACATGGATGTAAGACTCCTGAAAGGTACTTAATTAAATAGGATTTTCTAAGTAATTCTCTAGTGAAAATGCAACATGTGCAGGAACTCATATGGAAAGCCATGGTACCAAAAGAGCCACAGAACACAATACAAACAGGAAGAGCCAGATGGCAAAAAACCTGCGTCAAACAGTTAAAGAGCAACTGGATCCAAAAACTGGGATAAAGCTCTATGTTCTTTACTTACCATCAAAGGTTTTGTACTGAGATGTTAGGGTCACCTGTGCAGTGCGGCTGGCTTCTGTCATTATGTCCTCAAATTCACTTTGGCTTTTTTTTGCGAAGTTCTCCTCCATCTCGCTGGTGCAGCAGGTGTATCCCTGCGGGCAGATTCTCAGGTGTTCCCCTGAAGTCAGGAAAAACATAGTAAAAGAAGGTCTTAAAAATAGATTTAATCCAAGATGGCTTATCCTCACTTAGTAGGCAACTGAGGGCAGAGTTAGGTCCAACCTATTTAGTCAGAATTAGGTCCATTTTGCTATTGCAGATGCTCTCTGTTTGAATAGGAATTTTCTCACTCATAACCAGGGTGCGGGTGGTAGTGGTGGTGGGGGGGAATAATTGCATTTATTCAAACTCTGCCCAAAATCTCCAACTCTAAGGATTCTTGGCAGATAAAGAGCCATCCACTTACAAACACTCCCTGGATTTTCCCCTGTTCCTGACCAGAGTGCATTTGAATGTAATCACACATTTATTTAAAAAAACAAAAAAACCAAAAAAAACCTCCAAAAACTTGTTCTAACACTGCACTGAGATAATCCAATTACACTGAAGTCAACATGTTTTACGTCATTTGATTGTGACTGCCAACAGTTTCACTGGCAATTTTAGAGGATTGTTGCCATAGTGTTGTAGCTGAGCTGAAATATACTTAAAACCATGTCTTGTCTTGTGTTGTGTTTTTCTGGTCTATGTTAGAGCCTGATCTGCTAGCACCTCCAAATGGGCAACGCCCAATTAAAATCAGTGGGAGCTCCTCATGCATAAAGCCTACAGGCTATAACTTCTTCAGGACAGAGAATACATCTTATCCAGTTAAACAACATGTTAATTTGTGGCACAATAGAAAATATTTTTGCTCATGCTTGTTTTTTTGATAGCTGTCATCCAATATTTCTTGCTGTAAGTCCACATAGGCTCCATGTACCCTGCCATACGCACACGCTCTGCTGCCATCTTTGCGAAGTGGGGATGGGTGGAGGGATTTTGCCCTTAGAAGACAGATGACACGGCACACACTTGCACAGCAAATACAGGGCCTGAGCCCATGTAACTGGAATCAACGGGAGTTTTTATATTAGGTTCGGCAGGATCAGGACAACTCCAATGAGGTGCTGTCTGAACCTCTGCCTCTAACCTGCAGCCATGCCATGTTGCTTGGAGTGTGACTGCAGTTATCTTGAGTCCTGGTTCTTTCTGAGGCCCTTCCCCTCTGTTTCACTGTGTTGCCTAAAACTAGGTAAAACCAGGTTAAATTAAGCCTTGGGGCCTGAATTTCAGTCCCTGGCCTCCACTTTCTCTCCCCTTCTGTGGAGGGAAATTATAATGGAGTCTCTCTGCTCTCGCTGGGGGAAAATGATGGATTCTCTTTCCTCACTGATTTCTAGTCTGTGAGTATAGCAGTCAAGGTCTAAGATAGAAAGTGCTTTGCTAGCAGATGTTTAGACTTAGAATCTATTGCCATAACAAGATAGTTATGAAAGCTAGGCGCCAGTAGGTACGGAATGTGAAGGAAGACCTTGTAGTTCAGATAGAGGGGGGTGAAAAGTGTTGGGCCAAGTGTTCTTACATAAAGAGCCCTTTGCCTTACTTTTTGTCTTAGCCTTTGCCATGGAAACTGTGACGTATAAGACCTGTTTGTGTAAGGTTATGTAAGCTTTAAGAAATGTAGACTTAGGGTCGCCCCGACCACCAGGCTACCTCCTTACGTAAGGATAATAAACTTTGACTTTGCTAACCTGTTGTCTGGCTAATTTGGAGCATCCGCTGGGCAACAGACGTGTAAGTTAGAACCCCTGAGTTTGGGTTCCTCGACACTTCCCATCTTAGGGAAGGCAACAACATTTCCCACAAGGCCTCCTGACTCCAAGGCCTCCACTTTCTCCCCCATTCCCATCTTAGGGAAGGCAACAACGTTTCCCACAAGGCCTCCTGACTCCTCTAACCTTTCCCCCAAGTAAAAAGGAACAACAGAAATCCATTGGCCCAGGTAGGAAAACAAGCAGGAGCAGAAACAGACCATTTCAGAAGAACCACACACAAACACTCAGGCTGTCTACACTGCTGGTGGCGCTGCCAGCAGTGCAGGATCCATTTTGTGGGTTCGACTGAGTGGCAGTGAAGACTCACTCAATCAAACCCGGAAGTCAACTCCGTTAATCCACCCTGGCAAGTGGCATAGCGCTGCTTCGATGGGAGGGCATTTCCCGTCGGCTCAGTGCAGTGGAAATTAGAAGTTGACGGGAGATATGCAAGTTACTATATGTAGCTTGTGTATCTCCCGTCGACTGCCACCGAAATCCACAGGCAGCGTAGACCAGGCTCATGTTATATGACACCCCTGCCGCATAAAGTTTAACCTCGCTTTTTGCCCCAGTTTTCTCTCTTATTAACTAGCCTCTTACAATCCATTTCCCACACCTTCATCCTTATAAAACTACATTTGTATGAAAAAAACAGTGTGAAGATTACTGCCTTACTTCCATGCAGGAAAGAGCTAGAGTTTCTTACCAAGACAAAGCCTTGTTTCTGGTCATGGAAAATTAAAAAAATTGCTTCCTGCCCAGATTTTTCAGTTTCTGGCACACAGTCCTCTGACTTACAGGGCTTACAACAAGGGATTTGGTTTTATTTACACATGGGCTACTGGAGTACACATCCATTAAACACAGCATTACGGCCTTTCCACTTCGCCTTCACTTGTCAGTTTGAGGTGAGGCCTTGCTTTGTCAAACTTCACTGAAAGGTCTCCAAACAAACTAGCTCAAAAGTTAGTTTACCAAACTAGCTGCCTTTACCAAATGCCTGTGTTGATAATGCTCTGCCTGGAGTCAGGACAGATTTTTTGAGATATTGCTTTAAAAGTAAGGCTCGATCCTACACACACTTAAGAACATGATTAACTTGACATGTGAGTAGCCCTGCTCCTTCTGGGTACAATGTTATTCACAAACTTACATGCTTGTAGATGAATCATCATTAGGGACCCTTTAATACTTCTGCTGGTAAACCATAATGAAGTGGTGCAAGTGAAAAGCGATGCGAGTGAAAGCCTGGGGAACGGTCTCCCCGTCACTGCACACAATAACCTATGGCCTGGTCTGGCATCTCTCTCTAACCCCTTCTCTCCAACGTAACAAAAGGCTTCAGGATGTGGAGTGGGTACAAAAGAACAGCCCCCTTTCAGACACAGGATTGCCAAGCTGGAAACCATGGCAAGCACGATGCATGGCTCCACTGAGGAGACAACTGCACATTCATCAAAGCTGCAGGTCAAGCCGGTTCCCTCACAATGGATTTTAGAGACAAAAGAAAGGAAGAAAACTCAAGGCTTTCCAGTCCAGAGGATCATCCCTGGGGGAGGAAGCACCACTGGGGGACAGAACCCAACACGGTGTCAAAGTTCCATTACATACAATGAGCAGCAAAAGTTTGAGACTTGCTAATTAAAACATGACATGAACAGACAAAAATCGCCATGCTCCCATCCCAGTCAAGAGCATGGGGCACATCTGAGTAAATGGCATCATTCCAACACCTTTCTGTGTTAAACGGAGCATCAAACAGCCTCCAGCCAACACTTTTCAGAGAAAAGGAATAAAAGACAGACAGACACAGAAAAACCTCAAAGCTAAAACTGCTTATTTTTCCACAACCTTTGTGGTTTGAATCTAAAAATCTATTTTAAGCATTTTAACCCAAAGCAGATTCAGTTTTTAAAAAATATATATTTATTTTAGTTATTTAAGGGCTTTTCTATGGCTCTCAACTCCATAGTATTTGATCTCGGTGGGAGAGTAAAGTTTCCAGCATTCCTCTTCCCAATTCAAATGCATTGAAAATATAGAATTCAAAATATAGAAAGAGTTTTAAAGCCCCATGAAAAAGCTGTGCTTTGGTTTTTAATCTGACCCGTACTTGCAGTATTCATTGTTTGTTCCTGGCCTCAAAATAGGTGTGCTAGACATTATATTTTTGCTTTCCATTTATTTCAGCATGCATTCATTTGCTCATATGCCTTTATGATGTTATTTCTTCTTTGCAGAAGTTGCATTATAAATTTCTCTCCATGCATTTGGGAAGAGATCACCTGCAAATATCTACAGTGAACAGCCAGGTATAGAAGTCTTATAAGGAGTGAGATAAAGAGCTGTATGAGGAAACAGCACTGTGTTAAAAAGCTTCCCCTAGTATATAAAGAGGATGCACATTGCTACCATTCTGTTTACCACCACAGTAACTTCTACCTTCCAAGAGAAAGCTTTCTAGAGTGGAAGCACAGCATTACAGAAGCAAATTTAGCTGCTAATTTAAGGCCAAACCCAAACCCACTTGAAGTCGGTGGAAAGACTCCCAATGACTCCAATAAACTTTGGATTGGGTTCTAAGAGAACTATCCTTTCCATTTTGGAGGCGTGAATCCCAACGTTATCCAAGATCACAAGTCTGGCCATGTCTTCCTAGTTCTTCTTTGTGCAATCGTTCAATGATGTAGGGCAGTGACGATGCTGAGTCAGGACTCAGCTGCCTTGGCAGAGCTGTGTGGGGAAGTCGGCCCAGGCTTTGCTTGGCTCAGCCCAGTGATATTAACTTCTTGCTTCCTTAAGCAGTCAAAATTCACTCCCACACTTTTAGTAAAGAGAAGATATACATTCAAAAACACATTCTCTACTAAAAAACAAATCAAAACCAGCTTGCCCAATAGCTCAATCGGTAGCATAACACACTGTCCTACAGGAGACAGATTTCCTGAAGAACTTTCAGATTCTTGTTCTTCTTACGCCAGTGGAGCCGTGGAAAAGCCAAAGGCCAGACTCTTTGCCAACGTATACACTGGCTTCAAGATGCTGCACGGTGTGTAGTCGGGCAGACCGCAACCCATGGTCTTCTCAGTCTCTCAAAGGGAGGTAGGATGGAGGATGTATTAGTACAGAGTCAAATACACACCTCCTGTCTGTGATTCATTAGCCTAGAGTGGAAAGGAATGGGGAGGAAACTGGTGACAAGGAAACATCATACAGCCTTGCCAATCAGCGGGTTATGGTCTTAAATTGGCCTTCAAATATCCTCTCAGTTAGCAGGATTTACAGATAACCTGGCAATCACATTCATTAGGATATTTTAAAGTGCTGACCTTGGCCAACTCCCTTAATTCTCTGGGCCTCAGTTTGCCAATTTCATAGAACCATAGAAATGTAGGGCTGGGAAGGGACCTTGAGTAGTCATCTATTTCAGCCCCCCCATGCCAAGGTAGTATCAAGTAAACCTAGACCATCTCTGACAAGTGTTGGTCCAACCTGTTCTTAAAAGCCTCTAGTGACGGGGATTCAACAACCTCCCTTGGAAACCTATTTCAGTACTTAACTATTCATATAATTATAAATCTTTTCCTAATAACTAACCTAAATTTCCTTTGCTGCAAATTAAGTCCATTATTTCTTGTCCTATCTTCAGTGGACATGGAGATCAACTGATCACCAATCTCTTTACAACAGCCCTTAAACATATTTGAAGACTGATATCAGCCTCGCCCCCGCCCCCACTCGTCTTTTTTTTAAAAAAGACTAAACATGCCCATTTTTAACCTTTCTTCACCACTCACATTTTAAGCTTTTGATAATTTTTGTAACTCTCCTCTGATCTCTCTCTAATTTGTCTACATTTTTCCTTAAAGTGTGACTCCAAAATGGGATACAATACTTCAGCTGAGGCCGCACCAGGGCCAAGTAGAATAGAACACGTATTTCCCATGTCTGATATATGACATTCCTGTTAATTTACCGCTGAACAATATTAGCTTTTTTAGCAACAAGATCACTGCTGGCTCCTGTTCAATTTATGATCCACTATAACCCCCACATCCTTTTCAGCAGTACTACCACCTAGCCAATTTTCCCCATGTTGTACTTGTACATTTGATTTTTCCTTCCTATGTATAGCATTCGCACTTGTCTTTATTGAATTTCATCTTGTTGACTTCAGACCAATTCTCCAGTATGTCAAGGTGGTATTGAATTCAAATCCTACCCTCCGAAGTGTTTGCAACCCCACTCTTCCTGCCAGCTTGGGGTCAAACACAAATTTAATAAGCAGACTCTCCACTCCATTATCTAAGTCAGAAATGAAAATACTGACTAGTACAGTTTGTACAGCACAAATATTACTTTTTCCCCATCTCACAAAGGAGTTGTGAGATTTAATTGTTTGTAAAGAGCTTGAATTATTTGGATGGAATGCATTTTAGAATATAAATGCAAATGATTTCAAAATTATTTCACCAAGAGGTTCATTTATTTCCGGTTGTGACAAATCAGTTCCCCTACTATTTGAAACAGTACATCTAAATGCTCTCCAAACCTCTTCCAAACTCATTTTATTCTTCTAGGCCAAAATTTCCAAAAAATTGCCCACTAATTGCTTGCATCAGGGTTTGGGTATCCAATCAGACACCTACAGCCTGCGCACCTGCAGCTCTGAGTCAATTAAAAATTTGGCTGGTCTCTCTAATTTTCAGGCTTGCTCTAATTAAGAGAAATCCCCAATACATCGCTCCTTCAGTCAGTTTTCTAACTGTAGCTGTAAAAGAATTCCAGGACATCAGAAGTTCAGCCCATGGGTCAGAATCAGCTAGTGAATGGTTTGATCCAAACTGCCAAGGAATTCCAAAGCGATCCCACTTACGTCCCCTGGTATGCGCGTGTTTCTGCATGCCTAATTCCAATTAACGTTAATAAAGTCTCACTGACGGGAGAAAGACCCAGTCAGCACAGGCTCATGCTGCTGCTTTTGCAAGTCAGACTAATTGTTGCAGGTGAAAAGCAAGGCATGAGAGCAACAGGACTTGTCAGAACATCTTGCAAAGAACCAGGAGAACAGAAGAAAATCTCATGTCCTGTGTCGGAGGGGCATTTCAGAGCCCTTTCACCTGAAAGCCATACCATCACCAAAGAAAATTCTCTGATGTAGGGAGGGAGGGAGCCGCAATTTACAGCTTCTACCCTTGCACTTGTATTCAGCAGGGCCTTTCACCTGAGGATCTCAAAGCACTTCGCACGGGGGTCAGCTAGCTCCCATCTATTCTTATGGCAGTAGTACTATGGCAGCAGCTGCCACTGCTGCCATCTCAGAAATCAAGGCATGAATATGGAGGCTGCTTGTAGGAGCAGCAGGAGTAGTCTGTGCCCCCAGCCTCTACCTCCCCACCCAGTGTGTGGGTACATATGTATGGTCTTGGGTCTGGTTCCCCTCTGACTGTGGGGATGGGTGCACCCCTGTCCTTCCCCCAACTGCCAGTCTCTGAGGGAGAGTGCTCCCCAACTCCAGCTATTTCTTATCCTCTCCAGCTTTCCCTGGGGTCTGGGAGCTGAGAGGAGAATGCCCTCATGTGCTCTGCAGGTGAATCCTGCCCCTCGACAGCTATTCCACAAAAGAGCAGTAGGTTTCCCAGGCGCACAGGTGCTAAGGCAGAGT